>JAEIIG010034376.1:0-20011 GCA_018904695.1 Drosophila parvula
TCACCTAAGAATTTATGCAAATGCAAACAGTACGATTTTTATTTGTTTATTTCCGTGTTTATCCACTTTGAAGTGCACTAAGTTTGTTTAAAAATCAGCTTATTATATTTTTATTTTTATTCAAACTTCAACTCGATTTTTTGCTGTTCCATTTTGAGTATAATGACATTACAAATACCAGAATTTTTAATATCCTTTTGCCCGTCTCCGACACTGGAAAGTCTTAACAAAATTTTGATTTAATTAAACCTGCCCTCTAAATAAAATTAAGTATTATCTATTTACCGATCTATTATTAAAAGGTATCATTGCTAGTCAGTATATAAAATAAAAAAATTTGCTAGTTTTTATTCGATTTTTGATATAAGTTTTTAGGTAACACAGACTAAAGTTCGTATAAGTTTCCCTAAAAAAGCAATGCAGCTTAACTTTACATTTAAACCTGTAATTTCTCCATTGCTCAACATCATTGCTTGCTTAACTTTAATTATTTGTTAGCTCTTTATAAATAAATAAATTAATTAATTATACAAAAAATAAATTCAAGGAAACATATTTCCTACCTTTTCTTTGGGGAAATATTCCCCATTATATTCTCTTAGATATTCCATTGTTTCAAAAGCACACTAAAGGCAAAGGTTCTATGATTTGATTATTAGAAGTTTTATTTAAGCACAGACCCGAAAAACGTCAGTCTCTTAATTAAAGGCAGAAGCCTTTGGGTGCCAGTTATCTCACACTCAAGCCCACTCGAGTCAAGGCTCCTCTAGCTCCAAGATAACCCAGTAAGAGATCTCAATGGGGCCTGTTTTCTCCCTGTGGACACGCATTTTATTGACCTGCCCGGACGGACATTAAGGCCACACACTTTGCATGTTTATCTCGCTGATGGGTGGGTCCGGGCATGGGGCTAAGATTTGGGGAAAGGTCGCCGATGGTGGTAGATGGCCGTTAAGCAATTTCGATAACTGCCGGGGCGACAACATCAACTGGTCATGCCAATTTATGGCGACACTCTGCTGTGCATACAAATGTAAAATTTAAATTGAAATTTAATCGGGCAGCGCAGGCGCCGCTCGCCCAACTCGTCCCGATAACTTTTCGATTAAAAACTCGTTTGGCGGGGCATCGGAGAAATAGGAAAGTAACTTTGGATCGCCTTGGGACTTTAATTAAAAGCTTAATTGGAGGGCGAAACTCCAGAAAAAAAATTAAATAAAACGATTGCGTAATTAAAAGCAAACAAAGCCGAAAAAATGTCACCAAAAGGTGGATAGCAAACAGAGGCGAAAACAGCAGCAGCAGCAGTAGCGGCCCTGCCCTGCCAAGGAAATTAAAAACTTAATGGTCAGAAAGGACACACATGGGAGGCTGTCAGCGGGGCCAACGACTTTGGGCAGCAGATGGAACAAGTTTATGGTGTGCCGAGTGAGTGCCAAAGGGGGAGGCAGGGCGGTCTCCTAATCACCCGCCAGCGACAGATTGAGATTCTTTTTTTTTTGCCGGAGGCAGGCGAGAACCCTGGGCCGAGGTCAGGCCAAAATAATCGATGTGTGACAGCCAAAGTGTGACAGTCTAAGAGTCGGAGCATCTGATTTCAAAGTATCAATGAATATCAATGAGCGTGGCCATAAAAAACCATATAAGCTATAGGGGGTGCCTACAGAACAGACTAGGTCCGGTTAAACCCTTAAAAAGGTGCTCAAAAATGTTGCCACAAAAGTGTACAACGAACAAGAAATGTATTTCGGTGCCTCCAAACTTGTATTGCTTAATTTTAGGCACTTATGGAAGTGTTTTTAAAATCTTAATGATTTTAAGGGCATCCTAGATTAAGTTTTAGGGGTGCCACGGAAACACTAGGTCAGTGCAAGAATTAAATTGCATTTGATAACCTTTTTTAAGGGGGCTTAAAAACACAAAAGATACAGAAAGCAGTAGGGTTATATAGGCCCTTAAAAGGTGAAAGAAAATATGATAAAAAATTGTTTAACAAAGAAAAAACCCTTATGATTACTGGAGCACCCTAGATAAACTATTGGGGGTTCTATAGGAAACACTATTATATCATTAATATACTTAAAAGGATGCTGCCGATTTGTACAGCGAAACAATCATATTTTCTGCGAATTTTGTTAACTTGAGAAATGCCTTGCATACTTTTAGACATCTTCTTGGGGGTTTTAAAAAAAACAAAGATATAGAAAACACTAAAACCCTTAGTTAAGCGCTCTAAAAGTGTTACTTAAAATATGCTACAACATTTTAAAAGAAAAACCCAATTTGTACAACATTTTCGTAACTGAAAATGGCATGACATACTTTCAGACAACTTCTTAAGGGTTTTCAAACCCATAAAGATATAGAAAACACTAATGACCTAATGACCTACCACTAATGAATAAAAAGCCAAAAAAAATGTGCTTTAAGGTATGCTACAACATTTTAAAAGAAAAAACCCACTTGATACAATGTTTTTTGTAACTGAAAATGGCAGGACATACTTCTAGACACCTTCTTATGGGTTTAAAAAAAATATATAGATATAGATAAAGGGTTTTAAAACGCCTTAAAAGTGTGACTAAAACATTTTAAAATAAAAAATTCAATTGATACAATGTTTTTGTAACTAAAAATGGCATGACATACTGTCAGACACCTTCTTCGGGGTTTTTAAAACCCTAAACATATAGAAAACACTAATGGTTGTTTTTTTTTTGGTAGATTCTGAAAGAATCTTTCTGAAACATTTCAAAAAAAAACCCCAGTACTTGTAGCACATGATAGGTGCCCACTGTGCTGGTCAGGATTTTCTGGAAATCCACTTAAACTTGGTCTTGAGTTGATTTCCTTTTACAGTTTGCTATTTTCGGTTTTTTTTTTCTATTTACTTTTATTTTTTTTTTTTGTGCTTTCCCTGGCCAAACTTAATTTGCTCGCTGTCACAGTGTGGGTGTTGTGCGAGTGTGCGAGTGTGGGTGTGGGTGTGGGTGTGTGCGACATCATTTCGTGTGTAAATTAAAGTCCAAAATTCGGCCTCAAACAGACGAAACGAAACGAAAAAGTGTCCAGCATATATGTAGATATAGTCACACAGCGACAGACATATGGTGGGGATATTCATCTATGTCGCACATCGTTAAGCGCTGCCAGTTTGACTTAATTTGCGTTAAACTTTTTTGTTAAACATATCATTCCACATGGACGGGGACCGAACGGGGGCTGCCGGGGAGGGGAAAAATAACCAAACGTGAAGCGGGAAATGTAAACAAAGGCATTAATCATGCCAGCACACATGCGGCAGCGGACAGGGAAAGAGAGATAGATGGATGGATCGCTTCTGTGTGGGGTTGGTTTTTGTCCGGGGAAAACCCCAGCAGCTCCATTAAGCCACGCTTCGGTTTTCGCCTTTTCCTTTTGGCCTCAGCCTTGGCTTTGCCTTTTTTTTCTTTTTTTTTTCTCCCCTCCCGCCGCCTTACACTTCCGACGGAAGATAAACAGGCAAAGTCACTCTCATATCAAGCCCCCCTTTTTTGGCCCAGGCTACCATGTTTGTTTAAATGACAAACTGCTGTTTGTTAACCGAATAAAACGGAAAAGCCATGCAGGAACTATACAAAAATGTATATATACTATATATATGTACACACGGGGAAAATGTCGAGCAAATTCTGCACTTTAAATGCACAATCATTGCTTGAATTTACTTTATAGCAGTATGAGCTATGTAAGACCTACATCAAATTCAAAGAGAAGTCTGCAGTTAAAAAGCAAGCTAGCTGGAAAAATATATCTTTACTGCTGATTACAGTTGGGTGCTTAAAGTTAAAATAAATTTTAATTTTTAATTTTTTTAATATTTTTATTAAAGCATTTTCTTATAAACTATAGAACGGGGGTTGTATTTATTTCTTCTTGGACGTTGAGGCACTACGGTCAGTACAGTCAAGTGGCCCTTGCGTCACAAAGCTCGTGCTTGTTAGGGTAAGTATCGGTACAGTTTGTGAGGAAATGTACTACTCGTATGCTGTCCCTGTGACACCAAGCACGTGCTTGTTAGGGTTAGTTGTTAGTAGGCGCGATAGGAGAAAGTATCGGTAAAGTAGAAAAAAAGTATGGGCTTGTTATGGTTCGGTGTTAGTAGGAGAAAGTATATAGGAGAAAGTATAGGTAAAGTTTGCGAGGAATTAAACTACTGGCGTGCTGGCATTGCAACTCCAAGCACGTGCTTGTTAGGCTTAGATGTTAGTAGGCGCGATAGGAGAAAGTATCGGTAAAGTTTATCGGTTAAGTTTGTTAAGATTAAAAATATACTAGTTAAGGAAGGCTGTCTACATTTGAGGTTATTGGGTACATATCGTTATCCTTTGCACATGTAAAGATCACTAGGATTTTTACAAAATCCTTCAAAAGGATTTTTACAATTTTTCTTAGCATAAAAGCCAAATTTACACAGAATTTGATGACTCAAAAATATCATTACATACTTCTACATATATTTTTTAGAGTTTTACAAACCCTACTGATTTCTAAATAATACAATCACTTGAAACCATAAGGTTATATGCCAAAATTCTTTAAACATTTGCCTTAACTCTTCCAGTACATACTTAGTAGCACAAAATAGAATTAGAACTAGAACAAGAGTTTTTCCCTGTATATACGAGAAGGGGGAACCAGGAAACGAAACGAAACGAGAATGTAAAACAAATCCAAGGCAGGGACAGCCGCTGAAGGGGTGTGCAGCAACCAAATCTAGGGGAAGGACCTCGAACCGGTCTTCTATTTATTCGCCAGGCAAACTAAACCGCAATAACTGTAAGTGCTCGGCAAACAGTGGCGTAGAAGAGCTCGAAAACCAAAAACTAACAAGCGACAGTTGACAGTCGACACCCACACTCGCACACTGGCACAGGCACCGCAACCGAACACGCACAACACCGAACACCGAACACCGAACACCGAACACTGAACACTTAGCACCCCCAGCATGCACACACAAACACCCCGTAAACCGCACACCCTCTGGTGTGTGTGTGTGTCGGACTGGTCTGGCGAATTATTATGATAATCGCAGGCATAAATTATGCCAGGATCCGACTCGGACTTGGGATAGGATCGGGAACTGGGGGACAGACTCCTGGCACACTCACTGACTGCTGCAGGTGGTGCTGTACAGTAAGCACTCCCCGGGCAGGTAGCCATACTCCTGCTTTTTGGTTGGCTTTTATGTTGTGCCTTTGGGGAAATTAAGTTCGTGTCATGTTTGTGTCACCGCACAAAGCTCTAAGCAAGGTGTTGTCGAGTGGCTTGCGGCCCACAGTGCGTATGCGTGATATGCAAATGGCGTGCATACTGGCGGGGCGGCAATGGCTGTGCACTTGCTTGTATGGTTTACCCCACCAATCTCTCTCTTTTCGCTTTTCCCCACACACCCCCCACTCTGACAGACACACAAAGCCATTAACGGGCGCTCTGTCGACCCTTAAAGCTCAGCAGCAGCTCGGGGGCAATTTATCAAATATTTTATACGAATTTCTGCTGCCTGTCAACGTTGATTTTAGCGCTTAGCTGTTGGCGCTGTGGCAAAAAAGGAAAAAGGAAAAAAAGCAGCGAAGGAAAATGGGGAGTGGCGGGCGCGTGTTTGCCGCGTGACGCGAGCAAATAAAACACACCTGTTGCCGCACAGCCCACACACGGCAATAATGTGAAGCCCACAAAGGAGTGGGGCGAGTGTCCTGTGGCATAATAAAAATCCCAAATGACGAATTTCGATGCGGTCTAGCTTCATTTCAAATATTACTTGTTACTTGCTACCCTAGATTATCTATGGATTATGGATTATTCTTACAGGTACACCACGATGCACATTGATCCAAGGATTGCCCGAATAGCAACTAACTTGGCAGGAGCCTCTCAACTTCAAAGATTCGACGAGTTAAACACAGAAGTACGCTGGCGCGAACACTAAATAAACTTAGCGGAATCGGTCGCATTCGTGTCCAAGAAATCAGGTACGATATTAGTCCCTTTCCCCCGAATCCCGACGAAGCTCTTATTCTGCCATTTAAACGAACTTATTTACGGGCCGCAATTATTTCCAGCATTTTACTTTTACGTCTCTCTGGCAGTTGCTTTTCAATTTTTGTTCCGTTGATTTGTTTGTTGTACTGCGCGTCGGCAATCAAAGTCCCAATTGTTACGCCGGGCCGCTCCCCCCCAACTTTTTGGATTGTTTGCCGCTTTGTTGTTTCGCCATTTTGCCTTCTGCTCTTTGTTTTTTATCGCACCAAAAACTGTACAAGTGAACGCTTCCGTTTCCGCTAGACGCGTCACAGTCACAAGTCACAAGTCGGCTCTCTATTTAAATTACATGGCGAATCGAAGGCAGAGGACCGGGCATTCCGGCATTCCGTTCCATTCATTCAAGCATTCAGCAGGCAGAGTGCACTGTAAAAAAAGGAAGAAGTATTTGGAAGAAATACAAAATATTTACAATGTCTTCAAAAAGTGTCTAAGAGTCTGCTAAAGAACTTGGTAGCCTACTTTTTAACACCTTTTACGAGGGGTTTCGCAAGCCTTCCTCATTTCTCCATAAACATTTTCGTTTGCCATCTTTTACTGCAATTTTTAATAGTATTTCGATTTGTTTTGTGTGTAGAGAGAGTGAAAGCGTGTCGCCATTCCCCTGGTAACTTACTTACACAAATTAAACTCAATTCACAGGGGCGGCACCGCTGAAGCAACGACTACGATGCTATCTAGCCTCTACAACACCGGCGAGGATCCCGTCTATTGCTCCTCATATTGGGGCACCAATCTAACCGGCACCACCGATGTCTTCTCCTCGACCATGAGCAACTCATCGCCCGTTTTCAACGATCTAAGAGACGACTTCTATCGGGTGAGTGCATTCAGTTAGCCTTCGGGTGGCAACCTGCTGCGCCGGAAAACTGTTGCCTACTTTCGGGCACCGCGGGAAATGTTTTTCCACAAATGTTTTCAGTTAAACAGCAGGTCGGCAGCACTGCCAAAGAAAAACACATACAGGGAGCGGGGAATTGCTCATTTCATGGCACAGCACGTTCAGGAGGGGGAGGATGCAGGATGCTCCGTGACCGTAACTAAGATACCGGGGGTCCGTTGGGTTCACTTAACTCTTTAAAGTCGCCAACGAATCCGGCCACCTCTTAAACAATCACGTCCTTGGTTGGCCAAGTTTTAAGCTGCAAAGCGTTTCAATGTTTTTATTTATTTATAGCTTTTACTTGATGTTTTGCCATATTGCTTTTTGTTTTACCCATATTTTGTGGCAATCAAGATATTAAATCGGAGTCTTTACTTGAACTTTGAAGGCGAGTATCTAAAATGCAAGCCTTTTTGCAACCTAATTTATATAAGTATAAACTGAGTATATATTGAACAGCTTCCTGGTTGCAAATATCATTCTAAATTGGCCACTAAAAGGACCACCTGCAGATGTTTAAGATGCAACCACTTTCTGCCACCTTTGACTATATTTTCCTTTACTTTGAAAGAAGTATCTCAAAAGGTTTTAAAACTCCTAGTGACTTCTGTTGCAACCTAAATTATATAACCATATTTTGAGCATATATTGAGCAGCTTCCTGGTTGCAAATATCATTCCAAATTGGCCACTAAAAACACCACACTACGTTGTTGTTCAGGATGCGAGCACTTTCTGCCACCTTTGACTATCCACAAATGCAATTTAGCCCGATGCTGAGCATAAAGTTGGCTGACAGACAGCCCGAAGCTGCTTTTGTTCGCAACTTTGGCTCAAGGCGAGAGTGGGGCATAGAAAACTAAGAGGTTCCAGCATGTGTGTGTGTGTGTACATAATAGCATAAAAGTCACAAAATAAAAGTGTCAAGTCGACTATTGAATTTTTATCTGCGTTGGGAGAAGGCAGCGAGGCACAAAGAAGTCAGCCGGCGATGATTTACGAGCTGTTCCCCTTTTTTCAGCCAAGTGCTCATCCTCATGCTGGTTTGCCATTCTCTTTCTATTTTGCAGGATATGGAGGATCCGAGGACCGAGGCGCTAAGGGAGTACTGCTATGGGATCCTTTTGCCCATCATCTGCGCCATGGGCATCATTGGCAACGTGCTCAATCTGATTGTGCTCACCAGGCGTAATATGAATGGCACCGCCTACATCTACATGAGGGGTAAGTCCTTGTCCTGGCCAGGAGTTGTTCCCCCTAATTCAGCCCTGTCATTGCCAGTGTTATAAAACAAAAAAAAAAAAAGCAATCTCATCTTAACTATTTTGTATCTAAATTCAGTTTACTCTTTTTGCCACACAATATTTGTATTTCAATTTGGCAAATTGCATAGCTATAATTAAAATATTTTGTAATTAGTTATAAATATAACCGCAAAACTCTAATTAAGACCGTTTGGGCAAAAATTTCAGCCTAATATGTGGTTAGCGAGTCGCAGGTATTTGGTTTAATATTACACGATGCACTAATAACCGCAATCGAGGATAAATTTCCAATTAACTGACCAATATTCAACTATTCCCTGTGCACAATTACTAACTAACCAGCAAATTCCTAATAACAGAGAGGGGGGCCGCATTCCGAGATCGATTTCAGGCCAAAATTTCCAATTAATGAAGGCAACTATTCTCTAATTGGTTACGGGGCCACATGCATGTGCATTTCAAGCCAAGATACTGGCCGAGATGAGCCGAACAGTATCCATTTCGAGTTAACAACAATGCACAATTACATTTGTGCCTCAAAGGTTTGCCAATTCGTTTACAGGAGATTCCAGCACTGAGTGCCTAATGAGTTTATCGCTCCTCCCCCCATTCTATTGAATGGTATTTTTGGTTTCTCCTCCAAAGAAATGCCAAATAGCGAGTATGATTTGGCGATAACCTATATTGGATTTGGCCCGAGACACTCGTACGTCTTCGCCCACACAAACATTGAATTTCCTCAGCCTCTATATTACGTTTATATATATTGAGGCGTAGGCCTGGGAATTTGGGCTTGACTCTTGACTGATTGCCAAATTGAGTTTCGCTTTAGAACATATGTATTCCCCCGTTGCCAGGCCTCGCCATTGTGCCCCAGAATTTATTCATTAACCCCCGACGATTTCTTGCGAAATTGAAGCTGCCACAATGCCGCTAATGTATGCGCCCTGTGCCGTGTTTGCCATCTGTGTTGTGCAGCTTCCATTGAAAGTTATTTCATTAGGCGAGACCGGTTAACCCCCAGCAAATTTATGCAGAGCCGCCGCTTAAGCCCACCTCCAGGCATCCATACCATACCATACAATACCCTACCCAAGCTACAAAGACAACGACAACGACCTTCTGCTGTATTAGACAGCATGTCAACTCTATTAGACAGTCCTTTGCTTTATGGCGCTTTAATTGATTAATGAGCCCCACTGCCTGCCCACTCGGCAACTTTGTCAACGCCGCCACTTGCTGGTAATTTTTTAGCCTTGACTATCGCTCATGGGAAATGCCACCTCCTCCCCCAAGAAAAAAAAGGGAAAAGGAACTCACTTTACTTGTCAGGAAAGAGAGAAAGCTTTACTAAACCGAAGTAGAGTATACCCTTTGCCAAAACCCATATAATTGAACAAGATGCGTAACGCTCACACAAATGAATGCAGTTTTTCTGTAAGAAAAGAAATTTGAGAGCATAATCTAATAAAATCCAGGCAGGATTTTTATTTATTTATCGTTTGGCGTTACGCATCTTATTTATTTATTAGCTCCTCCCCAAAAAGGAAAAAGGAAATCACAAGATGAACAAGATGCGTAACGCCCACACAAATGAATGCAGTTTTTCTGGAAGCAACGAAATTTGATAGCATAAGAATCTAATAAAATCCAGGCAGGATTTTTATTTATTTATCCTTTGGTGTTACGCATCTTATTCATTTATTCGCTCCTCTCCCAGAAAAAGAAAAAATTAACTCACTTTACTTATCAGGAGAGAGAGGGCTGTACTGAACCGAACCCTTCTGTTGCCAAAAACAATATAAATGAATAATGCGTAACGCCTACACAAATGATTGCAGTGTTTTCTTAAATAGAATAGAATGCGCTTACAAATTATCATAAACGAAAAAAGATCCTTTTGGCGTTACGCATCTTGTTAATTTATATTTAAATACCCAAAGCAAAATATTTAGAAATGGAAAGCCGCAGTTAATAAATAAAATAAAGAATATAATTCGAAACTATTACATAAATTTCATTTTATAAAGAACAAAGCTTTTTTTTATAATATAAAGTAAGCGAAATGGTGTTTTAAATTCTTATTGAGAAGAAAAATACCCAATTTTCCGTTGTAACCCCATAAAAATATATCTTTGCCATCAGGTTCAGATTAGGATCAGAGAAGCCTATTAGGTTCGAACCCGCTAGGCACTGGGCCCAAGTGCCGCCCCGACAACTTGGCAAGTTTATGACCTGCTGCGGCTGATCTGACTGCAAATTTGAGTGCCCCCATAAAAGGGTATATAAGGAGCGAGGGGAAAGCCCCTAAAAAATGTGAAATGCTGCAAATGTAATACGCATGCTATGCTAGCATAATTGATTGCCCTTTTTTTTTCGGCGGAGGACCCGCAAAAGAGGACTAACTGGTAACTGGCTGCCAGAGCAGAGCAAGGAAAAAGGGAAACGAGGAAAATGCAAAGCGAGACCCTTTCGGCTGACTGAAAAATCACCCGTTCCACTTCCACAATTGTGTTGCTCTGGCAGTAAATAAAAGTTGTGAAGAGCCCCACCACGGGCATGAGTAATAATGACCGAAATCAGAGCAGCGCCCGGCGTCTCTCATTTTATTAAAATAACAAAAATATTTTGCTGCTCGCAGCCGTTTTTACGATGCCCAACCGACTGGCGTTTTGGCCCATTTATTATTTGGCGGTCATTGCCACCAAGTGTTGTCCTTCCCCATCGTCCTTTTCGAACCATGTGCGCGTGTGTGTGTTCCAAGGAAATGGAGGCCAAAGAAAATGCTTTATTGTCAACTGAGGGAAATGCCAAAGTGGCAATACACACTAGATCCCTGATCTCAATCCATTTTAAAACAAATTTAGATAGGATACTATCCGGCTCGAAGTACTCAATCACTGGTCCGGCAATACGTTAGGCCACACGGAAATGCCAGTAGCGAAAAATTTGCCAAAAAAAAAATTGGTTAGGATTGGTTAGGAAATTTTCGGGGGTGGCGGGAATGACAGGACACTTGTCAGGCTTGGCATTTATATTGATGTGTCTCCGCGTCCAATTAGATGCCCATCATTATGAGAGGATGCTCTGCCGTTGAACATTAAGCGCTGTGTGCACAGCAATTTGGCGCGGAGGGGCTTGGGACGCACATCATATTAGTAATAATGTAATTATATGCTCATAAACAAAATAATAAATCAATAAACAACGCACATGCCGCACACAAGCGAAAAAGTTATCGAAAGAGGAGGAAGCAGGAGAGGCGACCGGAAGCTAGGCAAAAGGGGAACCGGAAAGAAAAGCCATTCATTTGGTCCGCAACTCTCTAGTGGCAGTGCGTGTGTGTGTGTGTGTGTGTTCTGTTGCTTCCTGTTGCCGCATGGCAGCGGAAGCGGCGCCATAATTATGCCATAAAGTCACCCATAAAGGACATTTTTATAGATTCAGCCCGAGTTTAATCCCATTGTTGTTGTCCCGCCGCCTACCCTCCTCTCTCTCTCTCTCTGTGTCGTTTACAGCCTACTCGACGGCCGCACTTTTGGCCATTGTGTTTGCCATCCCTTTTGGCATACGCATGTTGGTGCACAAGGATCGAGGGCAATGGGAGGAGTTCGGCCCGGCCTTCTACACCGCCCACTTGGAACTTTATCTTGGCAACGGCTGTTTGGGTAAGTCTCTTCGCTAAAGGGGGGCGCGAACCGGATAGAGCTTGGAAAGTAACTCCACCAATTTGGGGACACAGCTTTTAAGCTCAGTCTGAATGGTAAGGTGCCCGAAATCAGTATAAAGTTACACCTCATTTTATTGTTTAACGGAGAAACACTTGATTTATTTCCCAATTAACATTTCTTATTAATTTTGTAACTATTTTCAAGTGAAAGAACTGCAAATAAACTTTACAACATACGATTAGTATAGAAAATAAAAGAAAAAGTTTACAAACGTTATAAGTAAGTAGCAGAAGGTTAAAATATCAATGTTTAAGAAAAATTAGGACCAGTTTAATACCAAAAAGTATACTTATACCTGAAAAAGTGCTTCCTTTCCTGTTTAATACCTCAAGAACTCGTTCTGGCATCAAATTACATAGATTTCCAGTGTTTTTTGTGTCGATTTGCACCCTTTCTTGGTTAAAGGTTCTTTAAAATCTTTAAGAGCTTCTAATTTCTTTAAATTGGCATAATCCTTTCATCTTTTCTTTTTTCAATTTGATTTAAGATCGGGCTACGAGCTGGCCATTCCAAAACTAGAATTTTCAGGTGCCTTATCCTGTTGCAAAATCTATTTTTCACTAAAACTATTAGCTCCAAATTGAACTGGAAGTTCGTCAAAAATTCTACAAATTTTCTACAAAAATTTGTGCATTCATTGGTTGGGTTTTTTAAATATATATATATATATATACATATATATGACTTTCCATTATATTCCAAAACAGGACATTTCATAATTTTCTATTGTTTCCAAGATAATTTCTGATTTTGATACTCCCTATATCGCCATTATATGGTTTAGGGATGTTTTTATCATATGAAACATGTTCTCAACTAGAGCTGGAAAAACATCGATGTTTAAGGCCGATATATCGATGTTTACATATAAGAAACATCGAAAACTACGATACTTTATTCTGAACCTTTTAAACTTTGTTGGATTCGATACTGACAGAAGCAAATTAAATCGTATTTAGAGTCCTTTGATGTTTTCATTACCTGCTAGGAAGTTTAGTTCTTTTCATGTCCTGTTTATCAACTATGAGTGGATTTCTTAACATGGTTTTATGTGTCCTTAAATAAGTTTTCTACCTTTCTTACACATTTAGCAACAATTTTGGCTATTAACATCCCCCATTCTCGGATTAACCCTATCCTTGCTTGCTTAAATAAAAAAAAAAGTCGAGATATCCAAACAACAAATTATAATTAAAACTTACAAATTATTATTTTATAGCCGAAACTCACTTATTTTCATTTGTTTTAAAGGTTAGCAATCAGTACAAATGGAAAAAATGAAAACTACTTACTTATTTCGTTGGCAAAAGCCAAGTTTCTGGGATTACAAGTGACAGGAAAATCGACAAGTCAAAAAGAGCTTCTCGAATTGATTTTTGCGGTTTCAAAAGACAGCAATATACATAAGTGCTCTTCTTACTTATTTCGTACACCTTACTTATGACAAGCAGCTCGTTTGTAGTTAAATAATAATTTAAATAATAGCCCATCATTTTGTGACCCTTCAATTTCTGATCATGCACCATCTTCAGGAATTGGAGTAATGATGCTGCTGGTGCTGACTATCGAGCGCTATGTGTCCGTCTGCCATCCCGGATGCGCCAGGCCCGTGGTCGGGAAGCCGGGGTAAGTGAATCTCAATGATCTCAGATGGAGATTCTATGATTTCAGCAACCTCCATCACATCCTTTGCTCGCCACAGAGTCGTCATCTTTTGCATCTGCTTGGCCACCGTCATCATCTATCTGCCAAGCATTTTCCGCGGCGAACTGATCCGGTGCAGCCTTCAGAACGGCGAAGTGTACTTGCGGCGCGACAATCTCATCTACCAGCAGACCCTCTTCTATCGCGTCTACAAGATCATGCTCGAGGTGATCTTTAAGCTGGTGCCCACCGTGCTAATTGGCGGCCTCAATTTGCGCATTATGCTGGTCTATCGCCGCACCTGCCAGCGCCGCCGCCAGATGGTGCTCTCCCGCCACGGTCATGCTCATACTCACCTTCACGGACACGGACATGGACACGCCCACGGTCATGCCCATACCAATGGCTTTGTGAAGGAAGAGGATCCCCGCAAATTCGCCGAAGAGCGGCGCCTATTCCTGCTGCTCGGCAGCACCTCAATCCTGTTCCTGGTCTGTGTCTCGCCCATGGCAATTCTCCACATGACGATCGCCTCGGAGGTGTATCCGAGCTTCCCCTTCCAGGTGTTCCGGGCCAGTGCCAATCTGCTGGAGCTGATTAACTACTCACTGACCTTCTACATCTATTGCCTGTTCAGCGAGGATTTCCGCAACACTCTCGTCCGCACCATCAAGTGGCCCTGGCTAAAGGTCAAGTTCTGCCAGCAGGCCGAGCACGAGGTGAGTGCCAGTCCGCCGGCGACCGCCGGAACTGTGGCCGTTGCTGTTGGCCACGGAACTGGCCCTGTTTCTAATCCACATCCGATTCCGGCCGTGACTTTCACCCCCGCAGACCCCGAGGACCACCACACCCGGCTTGCCAATGGCGTACTTCACTAAGGAGGAACGAGTCCGGCAGAAGCAACACCATCACATCACCACCACCTCGGCCCTGGGACGATCGAGCAGCATTTAGCCAACGGCCAAGCACATCCATCATCATCACCATCATCATCATCATCACTACCCCGCATCCGCTATCCGAGATCCAATCTCTGAAACTTCATTCTGAAGTCTGAACTCTGAACTGTGAACTCTGAGAACCCAGCCTCCTGTAAGACCCAACATGCCCAGATCCCAGGGTGCCGAGGTGTGAGTCCTTTTTTTTCTCTCCCGGGAGAGCAGCTGCATTTTTGTGTTCAACAGCATTCAATATACGATATACAATATACGATAAAGATATCGACTAACGATACCGATAATAATAATAATCAAACACTAGCGCCAAGCATTGCGACTTTAAGTGTCTATGTATGTGTGTTCCTTAAACATATATATATCTAAACGTAAATGGAAAGAATTTTTTTTTGTTAGGCGTAGGCTTAGTAATAGCGCAAGCTTAATCGAATCGACACAAATCCAAATCATGAATAATCGACCGTAACACCGAATAAAACACACTTAGAGCAAACACTTTAACTTCCGGTAGTCACCACTCAAGCAAGGCTAAGGGATCTCCAAGATCGATCGGCTTAAATTCCGCGGAGTTTACAAAGTAGCCAAACTGGATCAGATACAATATATCAACGAAACAGCTTCTCTAGTGTTACGTGTCGATTGAGATTTACACAGACTTACAGTATCAGCTGCCATACGGGCTATCTACGAGATAGTTACGTTACGTTAACGATAAGTTTTGCTTAATCCAAATTCTAAACTTCCTTGCCAACCCAAAGATCAAATCCGAGGCGTGCTTAAGCAGTTTGACTGTCAACATAAAACCAATTCAGATCCAAGATAAAATCGCCAATCGATAGTATTTATTATCGCTAGACGAAAGCGGGAAACTTAAGAAAAAAGTGGATAGGATGGAGGTACACTTGCAGAGATGTGGGTGGTACAGTTTTAGAAAGGGATATCTTAAAGATGTCAGGATGTCGTATTGAAAGAACCATGGAAAAATCGTCTAGCGATCACCAAAATTTACAACCTTTATTTTTCGATATTCGCGTGGATATCGAAGGGCACTTGAAACAATCAGATCTACAAAACAGCTTAAAATTAATGAGCCCATTAGAGATGACAACGCATATTAATCGATTGAAGGAAGAGTTATCGACAGATTGCAGTTTGTCTATCGATTATCAGTTATGAGCCCAGTGATCACTGCTGTAAGTCCTCCAAATACACACAATTCAAATACAGATATGAATAATCCATAAGATATAGGGGACTCTGATACATTAGTTCACATACACATCACAAAGAAAAACTGCAGGAGGGGCTAAGAAGAATTAGAGATGGACAGAGGGATAGAGGGATAGAGGATAGAGGATTGAGGATAGAGGGATTAAGGCATAGATGGGCAGGTGAAGAGAGAGAGAGAGAGGACACTGACACAGCGAGAGAGAGCTAGACGGAAGCTGATATACATAACATAAAATAATTATACACCGTTACACGCATATATGTGAACGATATTTATGTGAACGTTGTATTTATATATACACACGCCTAACCTTAAGCGAATATATTTATATATCGATATATGTATCTATTGATGATAGCATTTAAGTGCGTGCAAGAGGAATCCTGAATACCGAAACGGATCCCGTTGGATCCAGCTGAGCCCTTTCGTCTGACGAAACATGTGTTGAATTGTTGCGTGAATTGAGATTGAATTGTTAAGTTTAATTAATTATAAACGCACTAATTATAATTCTACCTTAAGTTCTAGCTTTACTTCGTGGTCTAAATTAAACTAGTTGTCTAGGAGGATTAACATTTAGCATTTGCCCCAACCCGCCCTTGGTTGTCAGCATGAAGGGGAGATCCTTTCCCCGCCGAATTCTCGGACTCGGAGTCTGAAGCAAGCGTAAGCCCCAGTCCCAACCCCATCCCTGTTCCCCTTGCAGCACTAGTAGTGAACTTAACTAAATGTGTGTACCTAGGAATTAACCAACAAAGCAAAGCAAACGTAACTGTTCAAGTCTCTAAATACCTTTTCCAGGGAGAGCGTGCGCCTCCTGCACTAAGCCCAAGGCCAACCTAAGGGGATCTGCATGACTTTAAACCCAAATATATCTAAATGTTTCATTTTCGGAGCGATGTCAGCGACACGGTGTAGAATTTGGCCAAACTTGGCACTCAATTTCAAAAATGTAAAGACAATATATGGGCTAAGATGCGTAACGCGCATAAAAATGAGTACATACAGACAAATCTAGAATGCCTGCTTGCATACAAATCGTTTGGCGTTATGCTTCTTATTCCCTATAATGTCTTTGTCTATAACTGATATTTGGGAATATTTTCCGGAAAATATTCAGCAAGAGTATCGAAACGAGAGAACTCCTCGAAAGAATTCCATTAAGATATTTGCTCAAAACTGAAATTAATTGTATCTTTAATACATTAATACATTGTACATCGCAGGATGTGAACTAAAAATAAAAATTCTCAGTAAATTTTAGAAAATTCATAAAAAAAACCCTTTCCACACCAAAACCACCTCGCTCTGAATTTTAAAACAAACAAAAATTTCCAAATTGACTTTCAGAAAATCAACTTGTCTTGAAGTTAAGGAGGCTACAAAGAATATTCACAGATTTGTTTCAAGGTTTCAAGATAGTTTTCTGAAATGTATGCTAATTTCATAAACATTTAAGGACTTAATGATTGAAATATTTATTTTTGGAAATAACAAATATTTCATAAAATTAGAACAAGATATTATTATAATACAAAATTAAGTAACAATTTTTTTTTTTTTATTTTGTAATTGCTTTAATAGCTTATGACTGACTAAATTAAAATAGACATGGAGGAAATTTGTGTTAAAACCGGAAGTTAATTATAAAACAGATAACGATTTTCTGTGTTTAAGAAATATAGAATATTCGACACTGTTCTAGCTATCCAGAGATATATATACTTATATATATATATACTTATATATATATACCTTTTGGGCCATTTACACAACAGCAAGCCAGAATCCACGCCAAGACGCCAAATTGCGATTGCAAATGAAATAGACCGAAAGCAGCGGGAAACGAAGACACAATACACACTTTAATATTTGTAGCGATTAGCCTACAAATAACCAACAATAATAAATAAATAAACAATTTTAATTGGTGTCAATGTTGAATAAAAAAAAAACCCAGAAAAACCCCCGAGAAAACGCAGCTGCGGTCTTTCATTCAAGGCGGAACATCAAGTGCACTTCGAGAGCGATTTCATGTTTTCAAAAATAAATCTTTATTGGTAAACTAATATTAACATACACACAGAAAAAAAAAGAAAAAAAAAATGAGGAAAATGGAAGAGCAGCGCTATGATCACACAGCATCAGGAATAATACCGAAATCGTCCTTACAGCTAACACTTAGACTAGTCTCTCTATCTCTCTCCGTCTGTAGTTCTGGGCGGGGGATTTCCCTACCACGGTCGCCAGACCACGAGCCGTTGCTGAACCAATTCCGCCAGCTGGCGCTGCCTCTGGCGCTTCCTCTCGAAGATCTGATGGCGTATCTTCAGCAGGATGCTATCACGTGGCGCCGTTGCCGGTCCACTGCCAGCTGCAGGTGAGGATTGCTGGAGCTGCTCTATGATCTCCATGGCCATGTCGTGTGGCGGCGGCGAGAACGGTTCCAGCTCCATCTCCTGCTCCTGTTCACGCTGATCCTGATCCAAATCCTGTTCGTGATATTGCAGCCTGAAGCGCTGACGCTGTTTATGGAAATCAATTTATTCCAATTATTTATCGGCTTTGAAAATATATTTATAATAAATATTTATTACCTTTTTGCGGGCCGCATTGTCGGCCAGGAAGCGGCACAGCTGCTGGAGCTGCTGCTCGGCCAGCTCTTCCTTGTCCTGCTCATGATCGAGCTCCATGCTGGCCGGCTCCCGTTCCCGCTCCTGTTCCCGCTCCTGCTCCCGCTCCCGCTCCTGCTCCCGCTCCTGCTCCCGCTTCAGTCGATCGTCCAGGCGACGCTGCTGCTGGCGCTGCTTGATGGCCGCCTGAACCTTGCACCGGGTGGCCGAGCTCAGGCTAAGATCCATGGTGAGATGGTGGCCGCGATGGAGCTGCTGGCGTTGCTGCTTCAGTATCTTGTAGATGACGCCCATCGAGAGGTAGCTGCTCTCTCTCTCTCTCTATAAAGATATATATTATATATTCCGATCTGAGCGCGTTGAGCTGCCGCTAAAGACTGTCCCGAGACGCCCGCCCGTTCCAGATCTTATAGGAGTCGGGAGAGCACGGCAACGATTTGTTTGGAGAGCCCGAAAAATCGAGTGGATAAAAATAAAACATAACTCGTGGGCCCATGTGTTGCTGCCGCCGACTCCGACTTCGATTCCGACTCCAGATCGGCGTCCAACAGCAGCTTTATGAGACATTGCTCAAGTGGAGTCGATTCTATTTTCTGCTCTCATTACAATGCCTTTTAGCAGCCAAACAGCACATGTGGCAGCACCAGCGCCGCGTCGCACATTCTCCCCAAAAATAGACGGCACTCTCTCACACAGCTGCAACACTTTCGCTGCACCGACTGCAACATGCAACATGCAGCATCCAGCAGCCAACAGCCAGCATCCAGCGGCGCATGTGGCCATCCCATTCTCATTTGAATTCCCATCCCCATACCCATTCCCCATCTGCGGGTCCTTTTCCCTATCCATTTCCAAATCTCAAGCCGAATTTTCTGGCGCAGTCCGCTGCGAGAAACCGCATGTTTTTGGCGCCTGATTTTGTTTTGACAGGGTATCAGGGGTATGTCCACTAGATGGATATTGATCTACAAAAATAGTTCCTAAGGCAAAAACCCTCAATAATTTGAGATTGTATTAATAATCAGATTTACACAATTTACCATTAGTCTGATTAATTTTCGCAAGTATTTCATCTTTATTTTGAGTTTCTTTATGAAAAATAGTTGGGGATTTCTACTCACCAAAAAACTGGTCGAAACAAATAGAATTTTAGGGGTAAACATAAACTATTTAATTAAATGTTATATGGAAAAAAATTTACCCTCATGTTCTTACCTAAAACATTTTCTTGCTTACTTTTAAACACATTTTTTAAAGTTCTCAACAAAAAATCCATGCAATTTCTATCCTCCCGATAATGTACTTCTCTTATTTATAAATTATAATTTATCACATATCACATATCTTTATAATAGCTTAATATTTTACTTAATTTCTGATAATTCACGAGAAAGTCAACATATACTCGTAAATCGATATTAAAACGCTGCGGATAAATCGAGATTTTGTTTGCAAATTAAATAAATATGATTGCGTATTTTATATCGATATTGTAACGTTGAAATTTGTTACAAAAAAATTAAACTGATATACAGTAGAATCCGGCTATAACGACTCCGCTTATAGCGTTCGTCCGGTTATTACG
>JAEIIG010034384.1:0-14384 GCA_018904695.1 Drosophila parvula
TAATAATATAAAAATAATATAATATAATATATAATATAATATATATAATATTACATAAGTTATATAATATATTTGTTTTTTATTATTTCTTTCACCAGCCCGATGAGTTTCCGCGCCGCGACAACGGAGCGAGTCCTCGCAATCGCAAATTCCCCGATAGAAAGTAAGCCGCGATGATTATGATGATGATGATATGCAGGCGTTGGGCGTTAGAAAAAAACAAAAAAAAAAAATCGATCTCTATATGTAAGTGGCGTCACTAAGCTAAGGGCCCTTCTTCCTGGCCTAATATCCTTAATGTACCTCAAGCCGAGTGGTTGTTAAACGTGCGGAAGCGGAAGTGCAATCGATAACGGAAGCGGATGCGGTGGGACAATGATGCGATGTCGTCAACACACTTTCGACTCGATTAGTTAAAACTCTATACTGAATACATACAACATACGATAACGATAACGGTAACGGTAACGATAGCGATAACGATAACGATAACGATAAATATGCATACGATACTCGATACATATAGCTCATGAATGTACATGGTTAGGAGTAATTTTTTTGATAGCAACAATTACAATAACAACCCACTCACCCACTAAACACTATATAGCAATCCTGATCGTTTTTCTCTAGAAACTCTTCGCTGGCAATTTAACTAATAATGTGATCTCAGATATGTAGATCCGATCGGACTTTAGGCTGTAAGTCTTGGTGTGTGTATTTGTTGTGCGTGTGTAGTTTTTTGTTAACTAGCTCAGACAAATCCAGGAAAAAAAAAACTATTCCCCCTCCCCTTTAGCATGTGTGTTGTGGAGAAAATTTCTAAAAACAGTGGCGCCCACACGCATGCATTGACACGCTATACTAGCATTTGTTTAAGTAAGACCGTGCTGTCATGGCCGACGGCAGACAAACGCGTACAGTGTCGGTGTGAGCAGAGCTCGGGCAGCGAAACTTGAAGACTCGCTCTTAAAAGGCATATGTACATCCCCTAGTAACAACATCTACATTTATACTATTAAAGTTGCCATGGTGGTTTTAAAATCTCTTGAAATGCACACCAAAAGTATTATAAAAAATCTTTAAAATCTTAACTGATCATTGCATACTTTTCGAATGCCTTTTTAGCTGATCCAAAACAATGTTCAGCGATTTCTGTGACCCAACCTGGTATATTCTTTTAAAATGAGTTGTAAACGTAGCCAGATTCATATTATATATAGCCTTTGTAGTTCAGTTACAGCGTTAGTTAGTTAGTTTAGACAGAGTTTGTATATAAATAAGTCTTGACTAGATTACCAGTATTCGATAGAGTTGGTTTTACCTATTTAGTTATTTGTTGTAATGGATTTGTTAAGGAATAATATTTTTATATAGCCAACAAACTGCCAGCACACACACACACAAACACACTCCTCACACCCACATATGCCATTTGAGAAGTATGTTGTTTTTTTATTGTTTTTTTTTCGATCTAGATCTCGGCACTGCATCAAGCCTCTCTTAGCTAGTCTTTGAAATTCCTATTATAAACTCGAATTGAAACTTAGCGGACAACGGACATTCATTGAATTGAAGCAAAAATGACAACAAAAAAAAACTTAAGCAAATAATAAACTTTAAATTAATTTTAAAAAATGCAAGTTAAGGAGAACTTACATATATACATATAGGTAAATTATACAAAAAAAAACATCAAATAAAAAAGAACAAGAGCAAATATGCGGGGCATAAACATAAATTGCCATTCCCAAATAATAAATTATAGAAAAACTGCAAGGGTATTAAACGTGAGGAATAAATAAGAAAGAAACCCCAATTTTTGTATTCTTTTAAAAACGAATTTTTTTTTTAATTGTTAGCAAAAAACAAAAAAAAAACAAGTGTTGAAGCACAAAATGCACACTCGAAAAAATATATACACATATATATATATACGATATATACGAAGATCTTAACAAATTGTACAATAATTTCCAGCAAATATTTCAATAACTTCCGACTTTCCACTTTTCCAAAAATCTTATTCTCTTCGTTTTCGAATACATGTTTTTTTTTTTATATAAACATATATAAACTTAGAAGAAACCACGAAAAATTGTTGTTAAAAAAATGCATTTACATGAAAAGGTAAAAAATAAAGAAGAGTTGAAAGCTTGAAAGCAAACAAAAATTTAAAATAAAGGAATATGACAACAAATTGTTAACGAAATTTATGCATTCGTACGAAAGAAACCAGAGTAAAGCACGAACAAAAAAGAAAAGAAAACAAAGAAAAACTAATAAATTAATAGAATATATATGTATACATATATTATATGCACTTTCATTATTTAACGAATTCATGACGATGGAAACGATTGAAAACTATTCATTAAAGTGACAAAACAAAACCAAAAACAAAAAAAAAACATATTTAAACAAAACCAAAACTGTGTGTGTGTGTTCGACTTTATCTTGGGAGCCAACAATTCGGGGTCTTATCGATTTGCATGCGACTTGTTCGGGACTCACCACGTAAACCCGGGCCCAACCGGAGCCCCACCGTTGGCCATCGATCATGATTACGGGGGCTATATAGCATGCATATGCATATAGGGCTTAGCCCAGAGAGCTGTCGATTATTGCGATTCCAAAGATAACGTCGACGTCAAGCGCTGACGAACTTCAAGTGCTTTCCAGATCCCAACCATGAATAATTTTCGGTAAGCAGCCTGCTTTTTATACAATTTTAAATTATATTATGCATAATAATGGGATATTACAAATTAATCAATATCCACAGGGATTAATATCTACAGGGATTATGTATATTTGCATGGGTGCCTCAGAGATTGCTGTGGGCTTGTAACTGAATAAGAAAGTGTCCAAAAGTATGCTACGAAATAGTTGTTAAGGGTTTATTTTGCAACTTACTTTTAGACACCATTTTTAGGGAATTCTGTGGAAAATCGGATTTATTTGCATTATATCTTTAACTTTTAAAATTCGCACAATTATTATATGTAAAGAATATAAATTTGTAATTTCCAAATTGAAGTTGTTCTTTCTTATTATTATTAGAATTTATTCGATGCACTAATTCAATAAAAGTGATTTCAGGAATTAAGCCCCTTTGTGCTCCAATTACATTTTTTATTCGAATTTGTATTTTTTTGTTTTATTTTCTCCTTGCTCAAATCCGTTCCCCAGCCGGTGATGATTTCATAATAACAAGCTATTAAATCAGGCCAACGACTTTGGTCATGCAGGCTCTGTATTTGCGAACAACTAAGTGAAAAGTTAATATAAAAAAAATAAAACCCATAAATAATTATATACTTTAAAAGCAATCGGAGCTTAGTTATTTTTTTTTTAAACTAAATTATTTCAATTATTTATAACTTTCGTTTTCTTAGAAGTTTTAGTAGTCAAAATGGAAAATATTTCTTCAAAATCTATGTTGAAATAGTTTTAAAAATTATGTAAATTGTCGTTTACGTTATTTTATTTTGCTGTTCGCGCTGAATCGTATCGTGTAAACGTGCTGCACTGAGAGCAAACACTAATACACTCACGTGTTCTCTTACTGCGACGGCGCGCTCAGAGAGCGCGAGAGCGCCGCTCCCAAAAGCAGTACACAGAGGAAAACTTGGTATTAATCTTAAGCCAAATACATTTAGAAAGATTAAAACATTATTTTTAACTTTGAAAAATTGCTTTAAAAGTTTACATACAAATTACTTATACGATACGTATGCCGGATTCAATTTCATGTGGCTAAATATGCAAATTCCTTTAATGTATCTAAAAATTAGATTTAATTAAGGCTACAGCAGTTAAAAATTGAATTTCTTAACGGGGCAACAGTGCGTATAAGTGATGACATTTAAAAGAACATTTCAAGAACATATTCATTTCCTTAAAAATTAAATTGAGTTTTAATTGAAAAGTTGGAGAGGCGTCTTTGCCTTTCTCACTGTGCACTCTCCCGGCAGCCGGCTAGCGTATAAGTAGAGGCGGCACAAGCGACACGGTGTCAAACCGAACTGAACCATCGAACGGTAAAAGGTGCGCGCAGTGAACGAAAAGCTAAGAAAAAAAAGAAAGAACAAAACAAAAACAAAACGAGAACAGTGCAAAGGCAAAACACGCAAGGCGGCAAAACGGAAAAATACGAAAATCAGTCGGGTTTCTTTATTTTTGTTTTGTGTTCTCCTTTTTGTAAAAGGCGAGGAAAAGCGGAGGAGAGTAAGAAGATCGTGAGATAGCAAAAAGAGAGCCGAAAAGAAAGTGATCGAGATGGCGTTCATGATGCCCGTTATGAAGAACAACTATGACATCTATAAGGACACGCGCTCCCGCAAAACATCGGAGTGTTCGAATGCGAGTAGTAACGGTACCACAGCGGTGGCCACCGCTCTCGGCACGCCGTCGCAGCAGCAGTCACAACAGCAGCAGCGTCGCCGCAAGGTGTCCGAATGCAAATCGGAGAGTTTTGCCACCTCACCATCGCACGGCCAACTGGGCGGCTCCAACGCCCATCGCATGCAGATGCAGCGCTGTCACAGCTCGCGCGCTTTTCCGCGCAACGCGTCGCGCAGCTCCCACGGCTCCATGGTGCAAATTGTGTCGCCAACGCGTTCCAGTCCGCCCAGCCGATCCAACACAGCCTCCGCGCTCGAACGTCAAGCGGCCGCTCAAAGCCAACAGCAGCGACAACAGAAGCAGCAGCAGGAACAGCAGCCGCAGGAGTCCTCCAATGATTATACGAAATTCCACTTGCGCCTCGTCGATAAGCTGCGCAAGTCCTTCCGCAAGGATAGCGGCAAACGTTCATGAGGACAACGCCATCTCGGCAGCAACAATCACAGCAACAACAACAATTACGACAACAACAACCATGCCAGTAGCAGCAACGTTGCACTCCTCCACAGCAGCAGCAGCAGTAACAACAACAACAACGAGTCGGGAGAGAGAAGGGATGCCGCCAGCTGTGACAGAGAAGCCGAAGAGAGATCGGCTGCAGCAAAGAGATCATCCCAGTGCGAAAAGGACGAGAGACGACGAGACCCGGCGAAATTCCTGGGCGAAAGAGAGACATCAGCTGGAGAGCAGGATGCCGGCAGAGGGATGGTTAGTCGATTGGGACGACGCTTTCGGCGTTACTGCAAATTCCTGGCTCCAACTAGCAGCGCAGCAGCAGCGGCAGAGGACGAAGCTGAAGCAGTGGCTTCGGCAGAGGGGGGCAGCTGCTCCATGGAACAACTCACCGGCAGCAGTCGACGTCGACGCAGCAGCAGCATTGGCAGCGCCAGTAGCCGGTTGAAGATGCGACTGCGGCGCTGCACCTCGTCGCCAGGATAAAGCGGTGCGAGTGAGATAAAGATGAAACGCAGCAGAGCTGGCTAATAACAAACTAGGTCGCGAAAGAAAAAGAAAGATAGAGAGAGAGAGGAGAGACTGGGAGAGCGCGTAAGTGAAGAGGAAGGAAAGGAAAGGAAAGCAGGGGCGCAGCCAAGGGATATGGGTATTAACGGGGCGTGGAAACTTAAGTTAAGCTGCGTTACGTTGAAGGATGTTGGCGTGACGAGTTGTTGTTAGTGACAATGATTTCTTTGAATATAAAATACATATTATATAATATATAAATTTCGGTGTACATATGCAAACTATTTATACATATATTAACCATTATGAATACAATTTAAAGTCCTCCCTCCTCCATTGTATAATTATATTAATTATATTGTATGTATGCCACGGCTTCCAAACATAGAACATATAGAACCAAATGTCCCAAAAAAAAACCAAACCAAACCATTTTTTTTGTAAGCAATTTTTTTCTGAAAACAACCCGACAAATTTGCAACTGCAACTGCCAAATTGCATTGTATAACCAAGACCACGAATAAATAAAAACACAAAACAAAACAATTAAGGAAAAAATGAAGAACCAAGAAATTTATATCACTTAATTTTGTGTTTATTTTTACACCTGTAATTGCATAATTACAAAAGAAGCAATTGACAATATACTTTTTAAGCAATGCGAACAAAGAAAAAAAGGATAGAACCAGAAGTATAAATTAAAAACAACAAACGAAGCAGCTGAAAACAGACTTGATGTTATATCGTAAAATATATAATATATACACAAACTATAAAATATATACAACAAAAAAAATGTACCTAGACAGCTACCTTTAAGCAACAAATAATAATTATTATTATGACCATTATTTTATTTTTTTTTTTATTTAAAAAGTTTTTTTTTTCTTAGTTAGTAATTTTGTAATTACACAAACATACACAGCAAACGAAAGCAAGCAAAAACTAAATAAAAAGTAACGAAAAAGTATATATAAGAAAAAAGAAAATCACAAAAACTCTGTAATTTTATTTGCACGCGAATGCATTTTAAATGTCAGCGATGGGCGGGACAGAGAAAGAGAGCGAAACAGCAGCCAAGTGCGCAGAAAATGCGTTTTACGAAGGATGGCTGAGGCGGCGGGGTTGAGGAGTCCACCGAATTCTGCCGCAATTAGACCCACTCTCGCCCACGGTCCCGCTACCTCGCTCGCATATTACACTACGCTGGCCGCGAGGTATGCGGAAGCAGAAGATGAGGCAAAGAGCGAACCAGAAGAAGAGCTAAATCAATGGACAGCGCATCAAAAAACGAGATCGACTAACAGTCCAAGGTACAGTTTTTCTCTACGATATCTATACACAGTAGCGAAAGGAAGCTACAATCTATTCGATTGCAATTTGATTTTTATTATGTACATATGTATGTACATATCTTTCCTTCATATTCTAAATGTAGAACTTCTTAATTCAATAAATATTATGAGTGTTGTTACATATTTAACAACGAATCACGTATACCTGAACCCGCATTTAGGGCGGCGCGGCAGAGGCGCATCAACCTTGACCTTTGAACGCCGCAGCAGCAGCAGCGACGAATTGAATTGCCTGAAACAATTTGGCATGTGTCATATTGCTTAAATGGGCGGGGGATGTGGGGATGTGGGCATTGGGGGCTTCTCTGGGCCACTCTTATGGTACACACATAAAGGTACACACATAAAGGTACATACATATGTACATATGTACCATGTACAAATGTAGATGCTCGCGTGAAAATATAATGAAAAGTTTTCAACGTTTCAATTTCAATTAGGGAACTAATAAAAGGGCAGAATATGTACATATTATATACATATATGAAATATATATATATTTATGTATGTACATATGATACAGTGGTGTTTATAATAAGATTAGGTTATTATTTAAACATTGCTAGATAATTATTTACAGCTAATGAGAAAAGTTCAAGAATTTATCAAAAGGGAATTCCCTTTTGAAAGGGTTGAGAATTCCATCCCAAAAATATATATTTATTTCTTGGTGTAACATTAAGACATCCAAAGAAAAGGGCTTACATTATACTAGATATTTAATTTTATGACAGATTATAAAAAAATTATGATATATTACATAAAAACTTAGATTTGCCGATTATATTTATGTATTTCTAAAATAAAATCATATTTTTAGCGAAATCATCATCTCATCCTTTGATTACTCAATCATTCAGTCTACTAACATACGCTATTTAACCCGCTATCTGTCTTTGTTTTTCTTCTTGTTTGTTTATCCCCCCGACCCCAGCATTTTGCAGAGTCAGTTCTCCCCTTATCTGTGATATATTTTTGATTTTTCTATATACGATACATATGTATATTCTGGGTGGCTTTCCGGAAACCAGTTCGAGGCGGTTTCGCTGCTGTCTGTGGTGACGATGCGCCAGATTTTCAAGTTCACATGATGGGCTGTAAAAGCGGGCTACGCAATTCAGCCGGAAAGATATCGGGCGTTAATATCGCAGATAGACAAGAAGTGCTATGTTTTCATAAATGCCGGAACCTATGATTTATCACATTGTTTTTAATGTAATTTACAAGCAGAACTAAATTAAGGTACTACAGGATATGTACGTATTTCTAGATTTGACGATATAATGTATTAACATTCTCTTTTGCATTATCTGCATTTATCTCTCTATATTTATTTTCGTTGAAGATCAAACTCTTTATTAAAGATCCACACAACCGTTATCAAAAGTGATATTAAAATTGTATTGTATTGGAATGAAATCTTGATTATCTTGACTTAAATGTATTCTCAATGGATTGTACTGGATGGGTTTCCGAGGCAATCATATGTCTAGTTATTGGATATGATGTCTGTTGGTTCTGATTCCGTTGAAAAGTAATGCGATGCCATCTCATAGCCCTGTCAGGGTTATATCACAAACTGTGGCGCTCTGTGGTTGTGCAATACCTTCTTCTGCCAATGCCAATTGAACAACACCCCCGCACTCGCCACCCCCTCTGTTTTTGCGTTTTCCATTTCTATTTCCCACTTTTATTTCGCATTGTCAGCATAAACAGGTCACTCGACACAACATCAAAACAATAATAAGAAAAGCTCATTGAGCTGGTCATGGGATATAATATATTTTCAAAAACGCAGAGAGATAACTAGAGTGATGATATATGTCATATAAAATATAAATCATAAATAAATAAGTAGCTTTGGCCGCCCATTCCTGTAGCTTTAGTTTTAACTTTAAGCAAACAGGTTGTAAATAAATAAATAAATAAAAATCCCTTGATGTATTTTTGTATTATTACTATTTGAGATGGCCTTTGCCACGGTCTAAATGTGGTCTTATGTATGTATATTTAAAATCTCTAAAATATTTGCTGTTGGTATTTAACAAAAGCTTCTGTGCTATTTTTCGCTCGGTTGCATTCACTTTTTTTTTATTGTTTCGTTGTTGGTCCTTGTAGTGCTTTTAGTGCCATTGTTTTAAGTAGTTTGTTGTTAATTCTTCTTTTGCTTTGTTTTACTCACTTTCATTCTTGCTTATACGCTTTTTAAGGGTATTATAATTTTCCCATCCACATTGGTATATTCTGAATGCAATCGAATTTTTGGTTTCTACGATAATTAGACCAGGGCCTTTATCTGTTTTAGTTTCTATAAATGTAGATCGTGAAAGATAAGAAAAATGCAATATATCATTTTAAGAAAACACCCTAAGATTCGGTCTTTTTGTTCTTTGGAAGATTCTCTTCCGATCCCTTGTGTGTGTACTTATCGTGTATTTGTCTCTTGCCCCTTTGCTTTTATTGTTTTTGCTTTTGTTTGGTTCTCACTGGTTCTGCTTCTTGTGTCTATTTTGTTTTTTTTTATTCTCCGTTTCGTTCTTGTTGTTTTTTTACATAAATACATACATACATATGTATGTATGTATTTTTTATTTTGCTAATTTACGAATCACTTGAAGCTGAGCAAAGTGGGGAAGAAGCGAAGAACCTTTGTGTTTTTTATGCTTATGCGAGGCAACAGGTTTTTCATTGGAATTAACCCCTTGCTGTCCCCGCCTACCCACTGCTTTTGTGCCTTGTGCTCTCGTGTTTTCGTGCTTTGCGCGTGCCGCATTCAATTGATGAACAATTTCCAGTTTGATCCTCTTATGGATGCGACACAATGACGACAACGTCAAGCCAACAATATATGTATGTATGTATGTATATGTACATACATACATATGTAGATGTTTGTTATTGTGATTAATTCGATATTTTGCGGTTGGTCAGTTTTGGGAATTATTATATGATTTACATTCTCCTCGGGAATGTATTAGTCATTTTTCTATTCGATTTCTTAATATAACTTATATATGTTTTTCGTATCAGAAATGTTCGAGCGAAAGCAACTTTGTATGTACTTCTATCGTGATTACTCGGTAAGTATTCTGAATAATTTTTCGTTCATTTATCGGTCTTATTTTTTAATTTAATGCCTTGATTTCGGGATTCTTAAATGTTTCTTTTTTTTCTAGTTTTATAGAGACTTTGTTTACTTGTTCCTCGTGTTTGTGCCTTTTTGGCAGCCCCAAGTGTTTACCCATGATCTGTTGTTTAGCCCCCAAGATCAAGGTGAGTTGCATAACCATTAATCGGTTTACGTCATTGGGAAAAATCGGGCATTAGCAAGGGGAGTCGAAGCCGGAGGAGGGCTATTGTCGCCTTAACCATGGATGCGATGTCACGTCCTGCGCGAGAATTAGCGACCGGCAAAAGGAAAGTGGAAAACGAGATAAGCTCACTTAAGTGCGACCAACGAGGATAAGCGCAAGGATATGCGCGGCAACAAGGACCAAAGGAGTCTCCAGTGGCGACAGGGGGCACAGTAGTTTAGAATATATGTATGTATATGTAACTCAAAATATTATATAACAAATGGCGACTAATTAAGAAATTATTTTTAATGGAATTTCACAAGGAATTTAGAAAGATATAGCTGTGGTTTCTGAAATCAATTGAAAAGGTGCTTAAAAAATTGAATTTTTACTATTAATACAAGTATTAATACATAGTATTATTTAAAAATATTTCCAATTGATTCGCGTGGCCTCCCTAATATTTCTCATTATGACGACTTGAGACTTAACTGTCACGTCCCCCTCGTTATCCGATTTCTTGCTGAGCTCATTGAAATATACGAGTGCTTCGCTCAATCAGGAATTGAATTAATGTCCTCAATCGAACATTCAGCTCGACCAAACCCATCCGCCCGCACGCGCCCACAAACTTTCAGTGGAAAATTCCCAAAAAATTCAACAGAAAGAGATAGAGACAGACAGAGAGAGAGAGAGAGAGAGGGAGGCAGAGAGAAAGCCAGGATTGCGGCAAGGCGGCAAAGAAAGGGGAGTGGCAGCGGCACAGTCTTTGCTTTGCTCATCGATTAAACAATGCGCCAACGGGCCCGGAGAATGAGAGGAAATGGAAATGGAAGGGCAAAAAGCAACGTGTTATCCTGACCTAGTCAAAGTGGCGCTCTCTATCTCTCCCGCGCTCTCCAAACAACTCTCACGTGCTCTCCCGCCATACGCGTAGTGGGTTGACTGAAAGGGGAGAGAACACTCACCCCATTATTCATGTTTTTGAAATTTTTTGTTTATTATTTTATTTAATAATCTTTTGATGGCAAGAAAATGTATTTACCAGTTTTTTAATAAACCAAGGTTCTAAATAAATATTGCTTTTATAAAAATAAAACAGAAGGTTTACTCCTTTCTGTCCTAAAGCATGATAAAACAAAATGTTGATTAAATAGCAATTGTATTTATTTTAATAAATACCATTAAACGATAACAAATGTACACATTTAATACAATTCAACTTATTACTTGTTAAAAACATTAAATAACAAATAAATACATTAAATATGAGTTTTTGTTTTGGTAGTTTGCTGACCTGGTTTATATTAGGACGTTTCCCACGTCCATGGCTCTCCTTCCTGCTCTCTCATCGCTCTCCTTTTTACTCCGCTCTGGCTCTCTCTCTCTCTCTTCCTCCCCTTTATCGCTCATTGCCAGATTTTAAACGTGCGGAGAGGCACGTAGCCTAAAAAAGGAGGAGGCAAAAGTAAGCCGGCTTACGTCCTATGACCCCTGCAACTTGGCTTTTGGCCTGTGTCAAGGACATTCAACTCCGGCAGGTTCTGCCTTCGATTAACACGACTTATTGATTATTTTTTCAAGGGAATTTCCCGCAATTTCGATTTGTACATTTTGTTTCTTCTTATTTCTTATTCTTCTTCTTACTGTCCGTTGTTTACCTAATGTTAGTGCCAAAGTGCAGGCTTAAGTGGCAGGTGAAAAATGAATCTCTCAAAGTCTTGGCCTTGGCGGGGTCAGTGATCCCCTGTTTGATCCACACGCCCTCTCTCATTATCATTCTGGCTTAGTGGAATGTCAAAGGCGAGGCAAGGAGGGCGATAGGCCAAGCGAGCTCAGACTTGAAGAACGAGTGAGCACAACAAACGCGCCAAGAGAAAAGAGGCGGCAACCAAAAAGAGAAAAAAGAAATGAATACAAAATACAAGCATTTCCAGTGAAAGTTGGTCATAAAATAACAGCAGCAGCAGCAGCAACATAAACGAAGAAGCAGCGACGAAAGGCGAACGTAAAATTGGTAAGAAATGAAATTGAAGCCGAGCGACGGCGGTAAGTGGCTCTTCTTCTTTTGTATAAGCCAACAGCTGCAGAGACGCCGCCGCAACCGCTGTAGCCGTTAAAGTGGACCTTCTCGGAAGTAAAGTATAATAAAAAATAAAATATATAATAAAAAAAATAATTTAAAAAAAAATTAAGTTTCCACATATTCATGCTAAATATCGTGCTATAAAAAAATAATAAATTGATTAAAATGCGACTAAAATAATTTTAATCAAGCCAAATAACCATTTAAACAAAACATTTATGTACGACCAAATTGCGTATACGTCAAATTAAGTATACATACGTAACTGAATTCAATCCTTGTTTTTTTTTTCATTTAAGCCATCTGTCATAGAATAATCTTCTCGCTATAAACTAAATGAAGAAATTACTTTAAAATAGTCGGTATCAAATGTGTTATCAGCTCGCAGAGTTCAACACTGATTGAACTGGCAACGTGGAGCAGGGAGCAGATATTTAAATACAGAAGACGCAAAAATAATAGCAATGTTTTAAAATTTGTATTCTCATTTATGTTTGTTAAAGTTTTTAAATTAATATAAACTTAATACTACTAGTAACAAATTAATCAAATAAAAATACAATGTCTTACTTGTTTCTATTATTTTGTCCACAACCGTAAAAAGACTGCTATAAAGATGCTTGTGTAGGAGATAAGCAATTCAGAAGTAGTCCACACATATGTAAACACAAGCAATGTATGTATTACTATATTGTCTATAAAAAGAATAACTATATATTTAAATAAATGTTCATTCTGCTCTTTAACTTTGAACAGGCAAGTCACGTATTAAAATTGATTTAAAACGGCATTAACGTTCGTTGATGGTAATTCTCAGAAAAAAATATTATTTCCGCAACGAACATTTATATTATATTTCAACTAATTGCTTAGTTTCCAATTTAATTAGGTGTTAATATTATTTTTAAACAAGTTTGATATGTATAAAGTTGTAATAGTTTAAACAATATGGTAACTGCGATGAAAATAGTAATTTCTTTTGTACGGCTCAATTTTAAGTTAACTTAATTAAGATCAAGGCGATAAGGTCCACCCCAGTGCACATGCAACCACAGCGACAGCGACAGCGACAGAGGCAGCAGCAGCAGCAGCAGCAGCAAAAGCAACAGAGCTTCATGTTAATAACAGACGCTTTGAAATAATTTTTTTCAGGTTATTTTTGACGCGTTAACACGGAGCGTTGGAACGTTGGCTCAAAGTCAGGCGGGGACTCGCCGCCAGTCAGTTGGCCAAGATCGCGCGAGTTGCTTGGACACGCGGCACCACCACCACCACCACCACCGACAACTGACCCAGTTACCAAGTAACCAAGTAAGTCAGAGCCCCAGGCCGATCCTACTAACTGAACGAGCAAACGCTAAAGCCGCCCCTGGAAATGTGCGAAATCGGCACCTGACTTAACTGACTTAAGCGGAGCATCAGTTCCCAGCATTGTTTGCAGATCCACAAAAGGCCACAGCCACGGATTGGTAAGTTTGCCGCCACATTTGGTAGTACGTTTTCGGAAGGGAACAGGCGGCACACACTTGTCGCACAAAAGAAAGTTTGGTAATTCACGCTCAAAGAATGTCGAAAATCGACAGCTGAACACGGAGAAATGGGACATCTGTTTAATTGTTTTATTTAATTATTCAAATTGACCAAATACTAGAGGTAAAATCAATATCAAAGCGCTCCATAAAGGCCAGGTGTTAATTTCTATTAACAACAAACAGTGAAAGTTCTTATGACCGACTTTAAAGCATATCGAGTAATTATATACGATTAAATCGCAAATTTGGAAATCGGTACTTAAGTTGAAAGTATTCTCATATTTTTTGTTTGTTTAAAACCAAGATTAAGACTAATAATTATCTGTTAAGTCGTAATTTGAGGTAACCCTTCAAAGTAAGGACACCATATCTTGTTTTCAATGGAATTATAAAGAATAAACGTATTGAGAACCGTGTTTCGACGACACTGTACACCTATAATTACAGATGTATTTTGTTCACGTAAACCCCTGCTTAACCACTTCGTTCCAATCAAAACCGAACAAAATTTAATTGCACTTGAAGCTAGGTATGTGCATATAAGAGATGCATTTACGATATTAAGCAATTAAGTTAAAAACCTGTGTTCAGGGGGAATGATACAATTATACAAGGTGGTCTGGGTACCAGAGATCGGCAGCGGTGCCTGTTTTGTGTACTACTGGTGTACGCGCTCAAAATGCGGTGGCGGTGGTAAAACACCGCATACAATGCGGTTGCGGTGGTAAAACACCGCAAAGCCTAT
>JAEIIG010034387.1:0-102422 GCA_018904695.1 Drosophila parvula
GACGTAAAATCGTCGGTCCCTTGAAAGTCGCTATAACCGGACTCTACTGTATATATATTTTTTTTTGGATGGACATGACAAAGGGCCCGAACCGGCAACTGGGTCAAATATAGTCGACAAGGGCGCGCGATAAGAACATAACATAATTGCTGCTACGAATGGGACGCCGATAGCGTGGGCCCATGCGAGTAAGTATGGTCGTCTGGCGCGATACCGGCGATTAGATTATTGTAGGTCCGTTCACAAGACCAAGTCCATCCATCCATCCATCCAAGCAGCGAAACGTGTCCCGCACCACTCCGCACTGCGCAGCTGGGATCGTAAATTGGCGATTGGGAAACTTTGAACAACAACAACGAACGGGCAACGGGCAACGAAGTGACGGTTCACTTCTTGCGACACCTGTCTGCATCCGCAGCCACTGAGTGGAGTGTGGAGTGGAACTATAAACGCTGGAGTGCTGGGAGCGACGAGTGCAGCGAAAGCCTCCCTAATCGCTTGCAAACATTGTCTTCAGGCACTCCTCTCCTCTTTAATTGTCTTTAACTGGAATGTGGACGCGACAACAAAATCCATCTACATATGTACTTAAGTATACTCGTATATATCTTTCCTGGCCATTATAACAATTACTTGATTATAAATGGATTGAAAAACCCACACTAAATATATACATATGTATATAGCAACACCAGATGGTTTTTAAGTCAATACAAACTAGGTTTGTTCGAAGAAACTAATATTAGAAAAAATAAAGATACTTCTCTGATATATTTTGATGGAATTTACACTAGAGTTGTTTTCCAGAAACTTGTCTTTAGTGAAATCTTAGTGAAACTATAGAAATCATTTCGTTAATTTGGAACTTAACTCAAAAATGGTATTGATCTCTCTATTTGGCAAATAAGTTTTACTATTGTTCTTGATTTATTTGCTAAATCAAAGACATATCATATACACAGCTGGATTTTAAATGAATATGGTTTAAATCGGGTTTTGGAGAGCTTTTGCCAGTCGAGATATAATCTTTGTGGTCTTCAAATACCAAACACAAGCACCGAGTTTGAGTGATATTCTGGCACGTATAAGTATTAATATATTTTTATATATTTATATATACATATATATTTATATATTTTTACTTATACTTAAATAAAAACAAAATAAAAAAAGAAGCATTTCTCGGCAAATATGAGTTGAGATTAACAACCGGAATCTGAAACAACAATCGGCTATGATGAAACATCGGGTAATGTAACTCTTAACTGGGACTCCACTGGTTATCCTTGGGCGGGCGTGGAAGTGGGGATCTGTTCGTATAGAAACCGGAATAAGGCGAATGTGGGATGTGTGCATTCAGTGTGAAAACAAAACCAGTTCGGATGCCACTAGGTAAACCCATCGTACGGTCCACGCACATATGTTTGTGCATACGAGCAGCTGGAGCATAGTGGAGAGCCAATGCCAAGTGCAGCGGGCAAATAAATCAGAAACAGAAACAGAAACAGACACAGACACACGTCAATGTCAGGAGAGTTTTCGGAGGCCACAGCCGCAAACGCGAATGCGAATGCAAACGCGAATATGACCGCGACCGAGACCTTCCTCAACGTGTGGCCAGCGGGTCAGGTGGGTATGGGGAGCATGAAAGGGGTAGGCAGGCAGGCAGGCAGGGTGAGGGGATTGCGATTACCATTATGATGGCGATTACTCACCTCTTCTTGTTGGACATCTTGCCGTAGGCAATTATCCATAGGGCCGCTGTCATGCCCGCCACACCGACGATGGCGCTCTGGTTGTTGGCCAGCTTGCTCAGAGCCGGTGCCATGATGATGATGTTGCTCGCCTCGCTGTGACTTTATTTGGAATTCGCGTGTGCTTTGCGCTTCCGCTTTGCACAGATTCGTATGGAGTTGGCAACGATGCCGATGATACCGCACGTGGATACCGCACACAGCGAAAGAGTACACACAAAAAAAACCAAAAAGCAGACACTAGGTTCGCACTAGTTTGCTATTATTGTTTATTCCTCCGATTTTCGATAAGTTGATGAGTAGCACACACGCACATGCACACGGACACGGAACACTGCGGAGAGCAGGATGTAAACACACCTGGTTTGACTCGTCCTCTCACTGGCCACTCTCTTGCTCTCACTCGCTGATTGCCACAGCCTGCCTGCTCACACACCTTGCTGCTGCTGCGTGTTCTAATGCCGCTCCTTTCCTACTGATCGGAGGGGGAGGTGGACTAGGAGTGAGTGTCATACGCTGTGGCCGCTTTTATTTATTCAATTCTCGCCAGGCGCATCGCTTTGTTTGGTAATTACACGACAAGCTCGCTCGCTTCTTCTTTTCGGTTCGCTGGTCCGATACCGAGCCAACCCTTTCGCTTCAACAAAAAAAAACCGTTTGAACTAGAGCTGGGTGGCTTAGTGGTTCGCTGGTCCGACACCGAGTCATTAGGGATGGGAAAATATTTCGATAGTTGTATAACAAAAAATAAGTATTTGTATCGTGCCTGAATATCGATATAGAATTCTTAATTCATATCTTAATATAGAATTATTTGCAAATGCCCCTAAGCTTTTAATCCACACACATATTTGTTTTGCCTAACGCTCAGACTGCCTTCCTCCTTCCAAATAAAAACTACTTCATTTTCATTTGTCTCTTTTCAGCATGTTTTGTATTATTATTAATAAATATTATTTATATTATTCATTCACCAACACCTGGCCGTTAAAATGACAAAATATTAAGTGCGCCCGTACAATTATATCGCAAAAAAATAGGCGCCAGGCTTAGCTCTGGAAATAATAGCGATTGTTTTCGTTTTTTTCTCTTTGCTATTATTTCTTGTACCTGACCACTCAGCTGAATATTTCGCTAATCCAAACTTGGCCCCGGTTACCAGCCTTATTCCTAGCTTTCGATCGATTCCTAGCCCTACCGCTATCGATGGTTCGGACATAACACCGCCTATCTCTTCGCCTATCGATGGGCTTCGGACGATAGTTCGACATAACATTTAAAAAAGTAACAAAATTATTTTGTTGTGCTATCGCGATAGTTGCCAATAATCGAGGTACTCAAGGTATTTCCCAAGGGACTCTGAAGCGGTGTTCTTGATTTATATTTGGCAAACTTATCGTGCACGTCGTAGATATTAGCCATTATTAGCGGATTAGTAAACCTTTTGCATCTACATAGTTTAATAAGAAACATTCGCCATGGCACAGCCTAGTCCCCTCATGAATCCCCAGCAGCAACAGCAGCAGCAGCAACAACAGCAGCAGCAGAACGAGCAGGAGAAGGTGAGAGACCCGTTCGGGATTGGCAGTTGCCAGGTGGTCAGACTAACGCCATTCTTTTTCTCCGCCAGGTGTACCAATGGATTAACGAGTTGGCACACCCAGACACGCGCGAGAATGCCCTGTTGGAATTGAGCAAGAAGCGGGAGACCGACTTGGCCCCTTTGCTGTGGAACAGCTTTGGGACGGCCAGCGCTTTGCTGCAAGAGATCGTCAACATTTATCCGTCGATAACGCCGCCAACCATGACGGCGCATCAGTCGAACCGCGTCTGCAATGCGCTGGCCCTGCTGCAGTGCGTCGCCTCGCATCCGGAGACGCGCACGGCCTTCCTTGCTGCTCAGATACCCCTCTACCTGTACCCCTTCTTGTCGACCACGTCCAAGACCAGGCCCTTCGAATATCTGCGCCTCACCAGCCTGGGCGTCATTGGTGCACTGGTCAAGACCGACGAGCAGGAAGTGATCACGTTCCTACTGACCACTGAGATCGTGCCACTCTGCCTTAGTATCATGGACAGCGGCTCGGAGCTAAGCAAGACTGTGGCCACTTTCATAATCCAGAAGATACTGCTCGACGAATCGGGTCTGTCGTACATCTGTCAGACCTACGAACGCTTCTCGCATGTGGCTATCACTTTGGTATGTAATTCGATATCCGATACTTGAAGCATTTGCTAAGCTTAAGTCTCTTCTGCGAATTTAGGGAAAAATGGTCATTCAGCTGTCGAAAGATCCGTGCGCCCGCCTGCTAAAGCACGTTGTGCGTTGCTATCTGCGCCTCTCGGACAACACTCGGTACGTATTGCTGGACGGAATCTAGTAACATGAGAACAGCAACTCAACTCCATCTGTCTTTCTCTCTCGCAGGGCTCGCAAGGCCCTGGGCCAGTGTCTGCCCGATCAGCTGCGCGACGGCACCTTCGCCTTGTGCCTGCAAGACGACAAGTCCACCAAACAGTGGCTGCAGATGCTGCTGAAGAACCTGGAGCTGGGCGCCGCCCCGCAGCAGATCGGCATGTCGCCGATGGGCCCCTAGATGGGCTCCTGTCTCACCCATCCACAAGCGCGCTCTTCACAAGTATTGCCCAGACATCCGTGAGGCCCCGATGACTTGGGGGGTCTGTCCATCGGATGGCGGGCGCTGTTTCCTATAAGTTTTCACGAGAGCAGAACTGAACTAATGTATGTTTAGTAATAATCAATATAAGTTTGTTTCCCTATAAAATGTAAATTACAAGACATTGTGTAAATTTAACTAGAGCCTACCCTGTACAAGGCAGGAGGTTGACTGTTAAAACCGACTCTTGCTGTCTCATACTCTCTCACATCGTTCATGGACGTTGATGCACTACGGTCAGTGCTAAAAGTGTAAAAGGGGCCCAGCGACACCAAGCACGTGCTTCTTAGGGTAAACCTTACCCGGTAAAGTGTTAGTAGGAGCTATAAAATAAAGTATAGGCAAAGAATGCTGAAGAATTGATGAATTATCGATGAAATGTTGGATATGTCAGTGATGACTGCCCATGTTAGTTTAATCCGTAATTTGTATGGATTGTCATGCATGATTACTCATCCTGAAGCTTACATTTTCTTTGGTGAGGCCCAAGGGATGTGTGTTGGGCTACCAATAAAGCGGACTTAATACAGATTATTTATAGATAGTGATGTAGTTTTTTCTATTTTCCAGCTTGGGAAAAGGCGGCATTACTTGATATTATGAAATGAAGCTAATAATTCCGCCTGCAATTATGTTTTTCCGTGGCTATTGGAAAATCGAAAGGACAGTCACTTAAAAACTTGGGCACTTAGTCCAGAAATAGGATCAAGAGGAATCCGTGGCTGTGTCGCTGCCAACAAAAATGACAGATGGAGGCGATAAAAAGGCGAAAAGGAGAACAAATAGTAATCCTTATTGTATGATATTCTTTTTAATAATAATATAACCTTATCCCTTGTTATTCCCCTCCACAAAACAGGTAGCAAAACGGATGCAAACAATTATAGAGGAATCTCCAAGTTGTCAGCCATCCCAAAACTTTTCAACAAATCGATTACTCTCCATTTGCAGCCTCTTTCTTCATGTCAACAATTGATTTATTATTTAAATACAACATACAAAAAATTGCATCTTTCATAGTAAATGGGCTTAATAACAAAAAAAATAAGCTGCATAAAACGGCAAACGATTCAAAGGGATCAACAATCAAAGAAGGAACTATTCACACGAGCGTCAAATTTAAAATAGCTTTAATCCAAATATTTAAATGCGATAATTAATAATAATAATAATGTAAGAACATTGTGTCTAACATAAGTTTGCAACCATGTCAGGCGGCACCTTTTTTGTTCTTGGCTGGTGCTCCTGGCCATAGTATTGAGGCTTTTTGTATATATTTTTGTTCTGACGCATTCGATGCAGTTCGTCATCAAGCGAGTTCTCTACCCGACTGGCAGCTTGTTTCATGTATGCTGGACACCAGTTGTCTTTGGGATCAGCGAAGAGTGGGTGCTCCTGTCGCATAAGTTGCTCCTCTCTGATTGAGGAATTGTTCGTATGGCTTGCCGGTTGTAACCCGCAGGAGTATTCCTGGGAATAAGTCCATGGTGGAGATATCGGAGAGTTATCTGGCATTTTATTCGGCTCATGTTTCCGTTTATTAGCATCCGGGTTTCCTGGAGATATCGGTCGGCTATCTGATATTTTTTGTTGCATATTTTTTGGCATCTTTTTCAGCTCTTGTTGCCCCTTATTAGCACCATGTTCGATGTGCTGAAGAGGACAGTTACCGGGTGAGTGACTTAGCACCTCATTCTCCACATGGTTAAGAATGTCAAGGGTTAAAAGAGCATGCTGCTTGGTGTCCGTAATAATTTCCAAGAGAATTTTTGCCTTTTTGGCGCTTAGGATTGGGCGTCTTGATTTCTTGCCGCATTTTATAGGCTGCTCTCTACTGGAAGGTAGTGGACTCTGCGTAGTGGACGGATATGGCGCTGAAGATGTTCGTGAAGGTGCTGTTGGCATTGGTGTAACCGGATCGAAAGGCGAGGTACGTTTTTGGCATAAGGTCGAGGAAGGCTCGTCTGTAGTCGAGAGTTGAGAATATGGACGTCTTGTAGGGGAAGTCGAAGTGCGACAATTATGCTCCTTGATCTTTGATGCACCAGGGGGTTTTCCATTCCAAAATTTGCTCCACGGAAAGCCAATCATCCGCTTGAACTGCTGATTGCGTGAACAGAATGCGTTAGTTCCGTCGACCATCTTCCATGGCGGTAAATCATCCGATGCGTCAAAGAACTCCTGACCAGTACCCTCATCTCTGAGCGACTGTTGCGAGCACATTTTGTGTTCAACCTGAAACAATCCGGGCTGACTGCAATAGTTCATGCTCGTGCCCAGCATTGCCTTATCCCTCCGATCAATGTCCTCCAATTGTTGTAACAATGTCTCGGGATCCTTGGGAACTTCCCACCCGATCTGGCCTCTCTCTTCGCGATTGTAATGCCTCCAGGGAACGCCAGAGTCAGGGACCCCGTAGTTTAGGTCAGGGGCGGTCGATGGTCCAACGCATGTCACAATTACCATTCCCAGCAGAGTAAGTCGAGTCCCCATATTTATTTTACTTATTATTAGCATATTATCGAATTGTTCGCTTAGTTCGCTTTGTAGAATTCAATATATTTATTACCAGTCACCTCAATGACATGGTAATCGGAACAAGTCCGCTCGAAAATGTATGTGACGGGTAGAACAGGGCACTTCCGGCCCCGGATAAAATATGTACATTTATCCTTTATATATAATCCTTGCCAGCTAATTAAAATAGACGACTATGGTGGTAGTTCTGTTTGTATCGATAAAAAGACCAACAGAGGATTTAAAAACCCAGTTAGGTATATGAATGAATTCTAAAAACATTCTTATTTAGTAAAATATAAAGATGTAAAATATATCTGGCCGTTTATTTTGTTTTTCTGTTCCAAAACCGTGCCAACTAATTAGAAAGATTTCAGACATACTCAAAAAAAGTTGGAATTTTCAATTATTTTCCAACAACTTTGGTAGATTTTATCTATTTTATTTTATTAATTTTTATAGATTTCATAATTTGTGATTGGTATTCGCCAATTTTTGCTGCTCGAAATTCGCTAATCCCGGACAGGATTGAGTCAAGAATGCTTGCTATTATTATTAACCTCAAGAGGTTAAAATTACAAACTTTCCTTAATATAATGTATTATTTAATATTTATATATTTAATAGAAATTGTAGTAAAGTGGGAGAGATTAATCTTCTTGTGCTTTGCGTTTTCCACGCAGTTTATTGTTGCAATCTCGAGATCGACAATGTTGTCACATTGTTCTTGTAAAACTTCACGGAACGCTAACGCAAGCGACAACCGTCTGGGACGGAATTGCTAGCGCTTTCCAGAAAACATAACGATCGGTGCTCACACCGATAGAATAAGCGTTTGTATGCCCTAATGGCCTCGGCATCGGACAAATCTGGACAGCACGGTCTTACCCACACAAATGCAAGTCTAACCACTGTTCTAGATGGTTCCATAGCTTATCGAATTTCGGGTATCGTCTTCCCGCCTGAGGTCTTTCCTTGCACATGAGTCGACACAAAAGGGTCAACCCTGTCCCTGTACCCGTCCCGTCCCATTCCACGCTTATCTGGTAGCGACCAGTCGGCCGATAAGGTAGATAAGTTGCTAAATCCGCCCACACATGCAGCTGGGGCAGGGAGGGTATATAACAAATTTGTGTATTTTTGAAGTAACTAAATCATAGCCAGCGAAGCATTAACAATGGACCAATCGTGTATCGTTCTTCTACAATTAAATTTGATCATACGCCGACGCAGGCCCCGATCTGATCCGGGTGCTGGGAATGCAGTAAGGAAAGATAACCGGCGCCCGGGAACAGGTCAAAGGTCACTGATCGCAAGCAACACCATAAGCGGCACTCCGACGCCGAGCAGGATTTGGGCGGTATCCCGATAAAACATTCAGCCACCTTTTCGCCGAGTTGTTAGTGTCGAGCAATATGTGGGGCAAGTTTGGTCAACATGGGTAACGAGGACAAGGATCGGCTGATGTGGCACACTCGGGACGGTGCGGCGGGTGCAAGGCTGCGACCCTAGTCGCAGGAACCGTCTAGCCAGCCGTCGCGCCATCGCTCGTTCACCTTGCTGCAGTCAAATAGTGGCTTGCCGAGCTTGTCGTTGACCCTATTGTGGAACTTGCACAGCCACAGGGATAGCTCCTTCTGGGAGCTGACGTTAATGGGGTTGACATCTAGGCTGTGAAGCGGGGAAAGACAGAGAGAGAGTCAGCATCGTAAGGCGGCGGTGAGGCAACATGCACTTACTCTGTGCGAAAATCCTTGGCGCAGAACTCGCAGGGATAGAGACGCGAAAGCACCTCGAAAAAGTTCTTCATGTCCCGCTTTTCGTTGTCCGTCGGGTTGTCCGAGTAGAAGGCGGCCATGGTGTGGAGCAGGCCCCAGGTAGAGATGCCCAGACGCACCTTGTCCAGCGGGCAGTCATCGCGCGACAGCTCTTGTGCCGCATTTACGTTCACCTTCTCGGCGGCGGCCATATGTTTCACCTGCAAGAAAAAGATGACAATTCGAATGATGATGCCAGGTAGTAAGTGCATGGCGTAGCGGTCAAATCACCTTGGCGCTTTGAACGTTCGAAAAGAGGCGCTGCTGTTTGGACCAGGACTTGAAGTCGTTGCAGGTGCGACAGTTTGAGTCTTGCTGGCCGGTGCTCTTGCGACTTGCCCCAAAGGACGACTCGTCGTGTGACTGCTGGGGCGGCGCGTCAGCGCTGTGTTTGCCTGAATTGGGTGCGGAGCGTTGGTATGAGGGACTGGGTTCGGACATGCCGAATTCGGGATCCCGGATGAGGCGGAGCACGGTGCGTTGAAGGCGTCTGATTATCAGGCGGGTGGCCTCCCGACTGAGTTCTATGTGCGTGGGGCTGATGAAGTCGTAGCCGTAGCTGTGATTGTGGCGACGCACTAGGTGTGTACTGGAGAAGGGCAACGCTAGAATCTTGAAACTTCGCTCGGCTATTGTGAAAATCATAAAAAGTATGCGCATGCTTGCCACCTAGTTTCAAAACGACATAATTTGTACAACATTAGGATTGTCAGTTAATGGTGCGGTCGGCAGAAGCTAGAAGCGGTGTCCCAGCCCGTCAGGAGTACTGTTTCGGTGTCGAATGTAAGCGTCCACGGCTTTGGACGGCTATTCCGGATCCAGGCGGCCGGGACTTTAAATGTATATTCAGTGTTCGGTTTGATAGGGTGGCAACTCGACCGCTGGTGTGATCGATAACCAATTATTCAGTACCCCTACCGGGTGAGCGCGCAAACACCACTATTTAAACGGAGCGAACTGACCATGTCGGGTAATGAAACTTACATGTGAATCTGCGGTACAGCCCCTGCTAAATTTAGCGCCTTGAAACTTGGATAAATAGGATACCACATGTGCAGCTCTGGGCGATATTTATTGATTTTTCTAGTCCAAACTTTTTTTTTTAATGTTTTTAAACCTATGTACACAATAAAATTTTTCAAACACTTACAATTACAAGTGTGAAATCTGTGACGTAATGCGCAAAAGCTCTGTGTGATCGATGTAAAGGCACATTGTCTCGTTTATTGTGTGTATTAATACAGTAAATTCATTTAGTAACAACTACTACGGTTGGTACTGACGTGAGTAAGACAAGTTAACAACTGGCCGTCGGTTTGGGTTAGCTGCGCCCCACCAACTCAGGCTGCCTGCGAAGGAGAGTAGCGAGGAGCGAGGCGCAGTGGTTAGACATAACATACGACATATATAAATAACCGTCCTTTAGAATAAAACTGGAACGACACCGATATATCAATGTTGATAAAACATCGAATTATTCGATAAGTTTCCAGCTCTACGTTAGAAGGCACATCAATTACGCGTGTAAACATTACAAAAAGTTAATATAAAATGTGAAATTGGCTCAAGCTCAGGCTCAGACTTAGGCGTAGTCCCTGAACATGGTGAACAGGCTGTAGAGGACGCGCAGGGTGGACTTTAGGTCCATGTTGACAATGTCCTCTGGACGTGCCTTCGGCTTGGGCAAGCCCACGTCCTGCATGAGGTCGAAGGCGAAGGCCACGTTGCTCACCATTTGGTCAACGTCTTGGGGCGTCAAATGGAACTCGTGCAGCGGCACAAAAAAGCCGCCCAGCAGGCCCATCAACAGACATAGGTAGACGCCGTCGCGAAAGTCCGTATTCAGGTCGTTGATCTCGAAGTTCAGCTTGGCCAAATGTTTGTTCACGAACGTGATCAGCGACTTCTTCACCACGGCCAACTTGTCCGGCGCACAATCGATCAGCGTATCGAAGGCGTCCTTCTCGCAGCGCATACCCAGGTCATCGTACTCGGAGGTGATCTGCTCCTGGAACTTCTGTGCGTTCAGCACGCCCGCATTCTTCTCGGCAATCACCACCGTCACGAACACGTTCTCCGGCAGACGGACGGGCGCCCGGAAGTGACGAACCAGTGCCACCAGCAGATGCAGGATGGCCACAATGTTCTTTGAGTGCACGCTGGCCACCGACCATTTGGGTATCTTCTGATGGAAGCCCAGTGTCTGCGGTGAGAAAGAGATTAGTCAGGGACACGGATAAAGTAATTAGAGGCCTGAACGGGGAAATTTCTCTCACTACCACCCCTGATGGCAGCCCACTCACGTGATTGACCGCCTTGAGGACAATGTTAAGCTTCTCGTGCTGACCCTGCTCGGACTGCGTGACCTCCGGCACGTCGAGTTTCTTGCCGGTGAGCTTCTCCCAGAGTTTGTGCAGCACCTGGCCGTCGTACATGTCCTCCTCTAGCTGCTGGACGATGATGCGCTGCTCGGCCAGCACGTCGTTAATCCAGTCGACGAGGATGCGCTGTAGCTTGATCACCTCTGGCTCGCTGATGGACTGCGGATCGATGACGGCGCGCTGCTCGTGTTCGCCTACAAGGAAAACGCACTGTTAACCCAAGGAAAGGGCATGCGGATTTATCTGCAGATGCACTTACGCAGTGCGTAGTCCTCGGGCGGGATGTCATACTGGCTGGGCGATCCAGGCGAGTCGATGGCGTACTTGCCCTCCTCCTGCACTTTTTTCACTGCAAGCAGAATGACAGAGGCGGGGGAGAGGGAGGTTAACATGGTAAACAACGATGACGACACAAGGCCGCCCCACGCACACTCGCTCACGATCGCACTTAGCTCTTTGTTTGTTTGTGTGCGTCACCAGTGACGCAATGTTCTGATTTAGCAGAGCATCCGCACATCTGTTCCCAGAAACGCTCCCGGAATGGGCAAAGGGGCGTTAACGGATTACTTTTCGGCCACATTCCGGTTGGTGGAGGCACAACTGTGCCTCTAAGCCAGGCATGTTGCCCCAGCAGGTGCGGATTGAACCCTTTTGGGAGCTTGAAACACAACAGTGGTCTACAAACCTTCGCGGGTGCCGCGTTTGCGTCCCAGGGTGCTGAATTTGTCCCAGAAGCTGTCCTCCTTCTCGCCCTTTTTAATGGCCGTGGGCGTGTGCGGAGATTTGGGTCGGTTCAGCGTGGACATGGCGCAAAACGAAGGCGAGACGAGCAGTATGTTGCTATCAATTAATTTGGGCAGGCACTCTGTGTTATTGTTTCTGGCTGGCGATTTCCCTTGGGGCTGCCACCTGGTCAATGGCCGACCACTAGCGTTGTCCAACACTATAATCCGGACTAGCCCCCAAAAACGCAAGAATATTTGAAGGAGTTATGATTGCCCTATGTTCTGGACTGTTTCACCCAATGGCACGATGTTTTAAGCTTTAAAAACTGCCCCTTTCCCAATAATCTAGCATTCAGAACTTTGGTGGTTCTATAAAGATATCTTATTGATTAGATCAGAGGCGATAATAGGTTTTGTGTTTAAATGGAGTTGGGAAGCTGGCAGGCGCGCACTGCCACCAGTTGCAGCAGCACAAAGATCGGCGAGAAGACCTCGGAGTACTCAAGGCCCATTCTACTGGAAAGCTTCAGGCAGAGCAGGTACTTGAATATGACGATTAGCACCAGGAAGTAGGTGCTCCACATGAAGCGGTGCAAAGCCTTGCGCTTGTTGTCCGAGTCCAGGTACATGCGGATGCCCACGATTACACAGAAGTAAGCGTTGCAGATGTCGATAAAGAACAATGGACTGAAGATGGTGAACCAATCCTCTGCCGGCTCCTGCTGCATCCCGTTTAGTCCGCCGAGGATATTGCCTCCGTTTTCTCCCGACAGCTTAAAAGCCAGCGTGATGGTGAACACCAGTAGGCCGCATAGGTTTACCAAGATCTCGAACTCGGTGAGCCCGAGCCAACGCACCAGCTCTGACAGCTTAAACATGTCTTTTTTCCTTGTCCTCCGGCTCTTACTGTGCTGCCTACTGTCTGGGCTTGCCCGACTTTCCCCGGAACTGCTGCGACTGCTCTGGAACTACAATGTCGAAGAGGCTCCGGTTGAAGATCTTGATGTGCAGGGCCGAGTTGTTGCGCTGACGGAAAGTCACGTCCTCTGCATCGCACAGCGGATGGAGCTCGTCCACCAACTGGACGGTGGAGGTGTTGATAGCGCAGCTAAGGGCGCCTTCAGAGTTGTGAACGAGGCGTAATGCAAGATTGAGGCCGCGCGTTATCGAGAAGCCCATGCAGTGCAGGAAAATCTCCTTAGCGCCGGCATTAAGCAGCTCCTCGCATCGCCGCTGCTGGGCCTGCGGGCAGTTGGAGGTGAGAAAAACACTGTGGACACCATGCAGGAGCAAGCACTTGCCTTGAAGTCCGTTTTACTGGTAACGTAGATGTTGTGGCGGTTGCTAGTGGGTCGCGGCGGCTGCTTGCGTACTACTCGGTGGTTTTGGCCGGGACGGCTGTCTCGCTGACGGTTGGATCTCGGCTTGGCCCCGTGCTCGGGTGGATTGCTTCCCATTATCGGCTGCGGCGAAGATGAGAGGTCAGTTCTCCATTTGTTGCCTGCGCGTGTTACAGATACGGATTCCACTTTTACGAACGGCACTCTCTAACACTAAATTGCGGCGATCTGGCAGCCCGACGCTAGCTGTCAGTTTGACACTAGTCGATAGCAAAGTTCTACCATCACTATTCCTATCGTCAAGGGGCTCGTGAGATTCTCGGCAGTTGAAAATTTTTCGTCGTACTCTCAGAACAACAAAGGTATGTTTTTCGCATCGAAAACACGAAAGCTTGCATTTGCAAGCACACCAGACCGTAAGCCAACGCACCGATCGACTCGAGTGCTGCCCTCTTGACACCCAAAAACAAATACTCCCACTGCAGCCTCGCCATATTCGTTCGCAATTCGTGATCCGTAATTCGTACCGTAACTCGTAACCATACTCACACAAGCACACACCAACACTCGCATACACACATACTTGAACAATTCCGCTGGCCAGGCTCTTTTCGGGGAGCAGGAAAAAAAAGTACAAATTACATAACTCGTTGGCTCAGAGGCATTCTATGTGGGCCACTCGGCGGTCTGTCGTCCGCCGTCCGCATCCGTAAGCGTAAGTTGCCCCCTAATCCCCCAACCGTGCGGGCCCAAGCAGCGCCGAGTGCGCCCCGGGTTACATAAGTCTCCATAAATATTGCCCTTTTTGGGGGCGGTAAAGGGGAACGGGAAAGGGGGTGGGGCGTATGTATATCCCTAACCACAATCGTAGCAAGAAAGACAAACCAAAAACCCCCTGCACCGCGTCCTGGTTCGAGTAACGTCTTGTATTCATGCGTTCAAGTCATTTTTCCATGCAGGCGAATCCGAAAATCCGATACGTTTCAGAGTCCCCAAGTCAGTCAAGTTAAGCAGGCAAGCAATCAAGCCAAACACAAAGCACAAGAAATCACAAGATCATCGGATTCGATTCGCTTCGGATGCAGCGGCAGTAGCAACAAGCAGCAGGAGCGAGGATCGAGGCGCCACCATCGCGGAGAAGCATCGACATCGACATTGACAGCGCAGCGGACATCGCAAACAAGTAAATTACTTTTTCTCAAACATTTCTATCAAACAGCTAACTGCAGGCGAAAGTACCAATCAAATCCAATCCAAACAAAGTATCCAATTGCGATTCTCAATCCGAAAGTATCCAAATTGCATAAGAATCGGGTGCGCATAGGAGCCTGTTCGTCTTTCTTGTCGCCCTCGCTTGTCGCACTTGGCTGGAGCGGCAGTTCCCGTTAAAACCCGATGCCCGATATCCGATACCCGAAAGAAAAATTCATTCGAGTAGCCTGCGCCAGCCAAGTCGAGTCGGGCCAAGAAAGTACGCTCTCTAGATTTTCGATTCTCGATTCTCGATTCCCATCTCGATCTGAGCAGGCAGAACAGAACAGAACAGCGAAGGTACTAAAGAAAAGAACAGAAAAAAGAGCAAAGAAAAAGCAAATACTGTTTTGTGTATATAGGTATTCCGTAAACGCGCCTCTGCCAACTGATCGATTTAACGCGGCACAGTTTCGAATTGCAGATCATCACGCCCTCACCCGACATGTCGGCAGCCCGCTTGCCCTACTATCAGCAGGATCAGCAGGACCAACCGGACGCACAGCAGCAGCAGCGGCGCGCCGGGCGCGGCCAGCAACGCGGCTACTACGAGCAGCGCAGCTCTGGGTCCCGGCGTGAGCGCAGCCGCTCCATGGAGCGCTTCAGCCGGCGTTACAGTCGCAGCCGTTCTCGCTCCCGCAGCCGCAGTCGCTCAACGGAGCGCTCCTCCGGCCAGCGTCGGCGCCGCGATGATCGCCGCCAGCAGCAGTCATCGGGACGCTATCATCGGGACCGTGACTCTAGGGATCGTTCAAGGGATCGCGAACGCGAACGCGACCGCGAGCGCGACTACTTTAGGCGTTCGAACCACCGCCGCTCCGAGTCGCCTTCGGGCTCTGGACACAACAGCAGCAGCTCCAGCCAGCGGAGGGGCATCCACGGCGGCTCGTCCGTCAGCAGAGCCGAGATGGCTGCCGTACACAAGGCTGCCGCTGCCGCAGCCGAACAGGCCCTGCTGGGTGGAAGAGCTGGCTCCAGTGCCGCCGCATCCGCCGTGGGCGCCTACTACAATCTAGATACTGACGAGCCCTTCGACAAGGAACGAATTCACCGCGAGATGGAGCAAAAGCTGCGCGAAGCGCTAGCCAGGGAGGGCAAGGTGTATCCGCCGCCCAAGCCGGAGCCGCCGTCGCATCCCGTATTCGCCAACGACGGCTCCTTCATGGAACTATTCAAGAAAATGCAAGAGGAGCAAAAGCAGCAAGCTGGCGGTGCGCAGGTGCATCAATCCGCCGACCATTCACTGGACCATCTGGCTTTGCCACAGCAGCTGCAGCTATCCGCACCAAACGAGACGTCGTCATTGTCGATGTCGATGTCGGCGGCTCCTCCGTTGCCGGCCATTGCGGTGGGGGCCGCCAGCAGTGCTGCAGCCCCGTATATTGCCGCTGCGGCGGCTGGCAAATCGGCACCGCCGCCGCCCATTGTCGGCCGACGCCGGGGCGGCAAAATCCTAAAGACGGGCATGGTGGCTAAGCTAAAGACGCCCAACGAGCGCGATGTCGATCCCAAGGACTTCTGGTCGCTCTATCTGGCCGAGGTCAACAAGTACAAGAGCAACGCCTGTGACACGGACAACGGAAAGAGGCCGCTGGTCAAGTAGTCGCTGCAGCTACCACAACAAAAGCAAAAGCTACCAAAGCTACAGTTCCCCCATAGAAACATGAACTTGAACGCAGGCAGAACAGCAAACGTGAACTCCCAAATTCCACACCCTGATTCCCCTCTCCCAGACACACACACACACACACACATACACATATGAATAAGCGGGGCATCATCAGACCTCAACCCGAGCCCAGTCCCCTAGTTTGTAGTAGTCATCGAGGGGGAGGCGAATCGGGGCCAGCGCGAGCGATGTAATTTGTATTTTTTTTCACACGGGTCTTCTCCTTGAGGGACCAGCCGCAGCGCCTCGAAATTAAACACAAGATACAATAATCATAGTCTAGATTGTAAGCCGTAGATTTATACGATATGTATCTGCATATAACATGATTATATATACATATATATATATATATGCCGCTCATTCAGCATCGACAAACTTGAAGAACTAACCAATGTGATTTATATATCTATCTCTTCCTTCCCCGTTTGCGCACTGAAATTGTACTTTCCGTTCTTTCTTCATTTCTCCATTCCGTTATGTGTACACCTTTTCATTTTCTTCTTCCACATCTACATTGCTTTCCACACATCCCTCCATCTCTTTCTTTTCCATACACACCTTCCTAAATCTCTGTCTATCGCTATCTCTGTCGCCTTGGTTACCCCCCCTATTATCATGTTTCCTTGCCCTCGGTTTCCCGGTTCTTCTGTTCCTTTTTATTTCCGTTTTCCCAACTAAAGTCTCTATGCAATTTTTCATGTCCAAAAACAAAAGCAGCGACAAGTCGTCAGACAGCAGCAACATGTCCGCCTACAAGCTGGAGACCGCCCCGTTCGATCCGCGTTTCCCCAACCAGAACGTGACCCGCTACTGCTACCAGTCGTACATCGACTTCCACCGCTGCCAAAAGAAGCGTGGCGAGGACTTTGCGCCCTGCAACTATTTCCAGAAGGTCTACAAGTCGATGTGCCCCAACGCCTGGGTGGAGAAGTGGGACGATCAGCGCGAGAGCGGCACATTCCCTGGCCGCATCTAAGCACGGTCCGGCCACCTCATATCCAACAACAATAAAACACCCGAACCAGACACAGAAGCACACACACAGAGCAAAGAGACACGATCGATAGACGATGGACGTAGAGCGAAGGCGCAGAGATGGGGAAGGAGGACAGGAAGTCGTCGTCGTCGTCTGACATCCCAGCCAGGATCCGGCGATTGCAACAATTCTTAGGGAGAATGTAGTTTCATGTTTGTGCTTTCCCGAGCGGTGAATGAAGAACATCATCGGCAAATACAAAAACAAATACACAATTGTTCAATTCTGTGAATTCTGAATCGATTCCTTGTTTCTTCTTTTTGATCTTGGTCCTGATCTCGATCGGGATCTTTTTGTTGCTGGTCGTTGTCGTTGAGCACGTGGATCTGGCAAATGCAACTCTGTATTCCGATGTGTGTTATTAATTAATAAAAACTTAGTCACGAGCTCGCCAACGTTTCATCATTTCATCAATGGCTGTTGGTGTTGGAGTTGCGGCGACTAGGCCAAGCGAGGGAACTTGCTACCACCAGGTGGCCCACATTCAAGTTCAAATCGAATTAAGGGGAGATATGTGTACACCTAGAAGACCAAAAAAAGATTTTGGATTTTGTTGTAGGAAACCTACTACATGTGTTAAATTTCCGATCGAAGCTTAAACTAATTGAAAGTATACACATTTGAAATATGTATGTATATGCAAGTCCTCAGATCCACCAAAGAGGGAATTTTTATGAGATGTTGTCTTCTCCGGGTGTTCTTAAAGCCTCAGTCCTTAAGGTATATTTGTATCTCCGTTTTAAAGCTATTTGAATGGAACTTCCTTCTATTCCAAGTACAGGCCTGATCGGACCAGCATATCTTATGGATATCATAAAAATAGCAAATAATATCAAATTAAAAAGAAATCTGTAAGGAAAGCTAACTTTGGACAGATCCAAAGTTTTATTACCCATGAAGAATATGCCAATGTATTGCGATATTGCCTAGCAGTAATATAATATTGTAGTCCGATTTGCATGAAATCTGCTGTTACATTCTTATAAAAGAAACACATGCTATATATTATATATAGTTGTTATGAAACAATAGGGACAAAATGGCATATTTCCGCTATTTTTAAAGATATCCAAATGAAACTTCGTATTTGTTTCTTTTATACACTATAACTATATATAATATATAGTTGTACATCCGACATATTCCCGATATCTGAAAATTCACATAGCCCCCCCTTTTGCAGAAACTAAAAGAAAAACCAAACAGATATTGGCCTGGATCGTTTATTTAATATGTATTTTCTTTGGTTATTACATGTTCATTATGTTCTTTATCGCAGTGTCCATTCCCCGACTTTGGTTTAACCCGCTGCCATCAGAGTTTGCTAAGAGAAGGCGCATCTTCATCTTCCGCTCTCTTCGCAGAAGGGAAGCCCCAGGTGGGGAATAGCGCCGCATATTATACGCTTGGCCTTAGCATTGTAGCTCGTTATCGATCTCGATTTAGTAATTAATTGGGTTTTCAGTGTATATATATTCGTATATATGCGACTTTAAGATTTCCACTACTTTAGTTTGCTTAGTTAGTTGTATTATCCTTAGGTAGTAAATATTGAATTAAACGGAACGAACCCTTGTCTGACAAGAATCGTGGTAAATGCCGAGCCAAAGCCATCCTCCGATCGACCAGACATTGCTGTTGAACATTAAAACATGGACATGATGGAAAAGGGAAGTAACAACTGAGTGTGAGTCCTAGGGCTGATGCGAGTAGAATTAACGTAAATCAACAATTGCGGACGGCAGCAATTCCAATATAAACACAACAGGAAACAGGAAACATGATATCGAAATGTATAAACGGAAATGGAAACGGCAAACAATCGATACGAGATAGAGAAGTGTCTGCCTGGCAATGTCCAATCCCTGAGGGCTTTCGGGTCCTCTTTTAGCCTTAACCTATTTATTTGGTTTTATATCATATATATCACTAAATGGTATGGTGCCATTGGTAATGCCCCAGCTGGCAATTATCGCGCGATTCGGATTGGAATTCATTTGAGTTTGTACCGCAGTTTGCATGAATCTCGGAACTTAAAATACATATTTACTTTGAACGTTTATCTTACGGTTATAATGCCCAGACAGACAGCTAATCGAGCGAATTCTCTGGAATCAATCCTTAACTGTGACTTAACTGTGACTCGACTCATGAGCCAACCCATGGCTAAGTGACCCTACAGCGATTGCAAGTTACATATATCGACATGTCGAGTGTGTATTGTATCAATTACAATTAGTGGCTTAACTTTGGCTAACTCTAGGACTAACTCTAAACTGGTAAACTGGTAAACTGGCCATCTGTGTGTAGCTCCCAACTGTACAGGTTTAAAATTCAAATGCAGATCTGCAGATCGCGATGCCTTTACTATGTATATACTGAGTGTGTGGTTAGTACATGCATATCTCCCTCTTCCACTCCTCCTTTTATTGTACTTAGTAGGTATGGTAGTATTGTATTCTCTGGGGGTTTCTCCGGGAGTGTTTAACGTAATCCCTAGGCCTAGTTGATAGTGGTAATGAAACGAAATTCGCTAGCTGCTGCTGATATATGCATGTACTCTGATATAATCATGGACTCTCCGCTTGCGCTTCCGTTTCCGGTTTCGTATCATATAATTATAACACAGATATGAACTGATTAGTAATGGCGGCGTTTCTGCCCTGCGATATTTGAAGTGGGAGAAGCGTAACTAGTATTAAGTAGTTGGACTTAGTGTTAGAGTTGCAGGAATACGACGTACCCGTGACCCATAGATCGATCACTCATCACTCATCCCCCGCTTGTGTTCCTATATGCTTATGTAAGTGTGTGTCTGTAGTAACATTCCAATATATGTTAGTGGAGAAGAAAAAAAAGAGCTGCCGGAAACCGGGTATCTTCGATTCTACCTCTGCCACATTCGAGTGGCCTTACACATCTACAACTTCTCGTCCGCTGGAAGAACAGACCCACATCCCCTCATATCGATTGATATTCTTAAAACTTCTCCATCTACTCCTGTCCGATCTGTCGTCCATCTGTCTGCTTGTCTACCTGTTTCCATGTCCAGTATTTGGCACTTTGTGCCCCAACTACAAATTCTACATGCAACTGTACTTGTCTTGTCTCCTCCGCTGTCCGCCGGACTCTTTAGAGTCCCCCTCGCTCCATATTTGCACTTGCATTCGCTGGCATATGCCAGGAAGCGGCTTCAACCCCCGACCTGTAATCCATCCGCGCCCAAGTACCGCAGCCCGTAGCCCCCTTACGGGTATAGTTACATGTAGCTATTGCTTGTTTGTTATCCAATGTCACGGACAATCTCGATCTTGTCGCACAGCTCCGAGTCGGGGTCGTGGATGGTGGTGAAGTGGGTCCGGTCGCTGCGGAACGTGTTCCGCTCGTTCGAGCTGCTCTTAATGGATCGCTCCGAGGGCGTCTCAGTGCCGCTCAGCTGGATGCGCTTCTGCAAAGCCGACACAAAATTCTGCAATCCATAAATGGTTATAAATATCTGCGTTCGGTGACTGCAGCTACTCCTCGGCCAATTCTCCACTCACCTGCGATATGATGTCGCCGCGGGCTGTGCGCACCTGGTAGAGGTAGCGGAACTTGCGCTGCCTGGCTTCCTCGCGCGTCTCCCGGGTGCGCGACTGGGAACGGCGAACAGGGGCGTGGGTGTGTCCTGGCCCCGCCTGTTGCTGGCCGCTGTTCGGCAGGTGGGCGGCATGGGCGTGTCCGGGATGGTTGTGGTGTCGCATATAGACACGCTTGCGATGATCCACACGCCAGGCGGTAATGAAGCACTGCACCATGATGCTGAGCACGATGGTGATGGGCCAGGCGGCGATTAGGAGACCACCATAGCACGGAGGCGGCGACGGATGTGGCCGCATGCTGAGAATCTATACCAGGAAAAGGGGTTAGGATCGAGAAACAAGAGTGAAATCTATGCTCCTGCTCCAACTCACCCAACTGATAGTCTCCAGGCCGTGCATGAAGAAGTCTATAGCGCCCAGAATCATGGCAGTGCCCACAATGCTGGAGGTAAGTATGGTCACGTACTTGACGCAGCACAGGGTCAACACCGAGCAGATGACAGCGCCGCCCACAACCGCCACGTAGATCTCACGGTACTGTGGACATGAAAGAGAGAGGAAGACATGGAGCAGAGCCAGTTAATGTGTCTTCCAAGCATATCCTGAACACCTGCCCTACTTACCCCAAACTCGTTGTCTGGCATGGTGGCCACGCACACGGCCATGGCGGCGCCGGAGAGCAAGGCGCCGGCAAAGGCGCTGATCAGCACGGATGCCACCGGGTATGTGGAGCCCAGGACGGCGCCCAACAGTCCCGCCACAATGGCCAGTGCCGAGTCCGCCGGTTTGCCCAAGAAGGTTATCTGGAAGTCCTGTAGGATGAAAATGCCGTTGGCGCCCACCATCAGGCCGCTGAGGAAGCCAACAGCGCGCAGGCATCGGTAGCCTAGCAAGGCGTACACAATGCCGAATACCGCAAAGATGGCCCACAGAATGGCTGCTAGCGGTTCCGGTGCAGTCGGGGTGCATGTCTGGCCCTCCAGGATGCCCTGCGGACGGAGGACGAGATAGGGAGGTTGTTAGAGGAGGATTCTAGGTGGCGGGTGGAACTTTGCCTGCGGCCCACTCCAAGGGTAATTCGATCAAGGACGCTGACACACATAGCAAAGGGGCCGCGACGATGGCGCCACTCCTGGCCACTCTTAGCCACTGGCAAGTGCAGTGACACATTCATATCATATGCAAGTGTGTTTTCAATGGGTTTATGCGCAGCTCAGCATATAAAGAAAATCCTTTTTTCAACACTTTTTCTTGTTGCATTCGTTTCTCTCAATGTGCGAACGCCTAACCGAATCACTCTCTATGAAAGTTGTTATCAAAATGAAGACCATAAAGAAGAGACCGCATTCAAAAGACGGTCAAATATTATTTAAGAGTTTTTAATTATGATAAGTCCATGATTAAATATTTTTAAAACTCTTAGAAATCAGCTTTTAAGGTAACTCTGTGACTCATTTAGTACAAAGTTACAAAGTAACGAAAAGATTTTAATAAATACATATATCAAGTGGCATTCGTGTCGTATGCGTAATTTGAATTCAAAATTTTAGAGTCTAAAATTTAGACAATGGCGATGAGTATCGAAACTTAAATGAAATATGATCTTAATAACTGAATACCATCTAATGAGGTTCTTTGGCAGATAGTGGACTTAACCTTTCAAAGTTTACGGCCTTCGCTTGGATTTTTGCAAAAAAAAAAAAATTAGAAACATCTTTATTAGTAGTCGATTTGCTTAAATTTAATAATTTACCTATTTCGCCAATTATTTTTCTTATCATTTCTGTGTTTTATGTCTTGTCTTCCTTTGGGAAGACATTTTTGCGATTGTATCGCTTTTAAAATGATGAAATACAATAAAACCTAAGCTTAATATCAAGTAAAATATAAAGCAAAAACAACGGAAAATTACCGTTACGTTTTAGCTGAAAATAATATCAGAAACAGATAACAAACAAAATCGTATGTTTACTTTTGGTTTTTTGTTAATAACTTGACATGTTAATGTTGAATGAAATTTTGTTTTCGTATTATAATTTATAAAACTGGTTAAAATAAAGACTGTCCGTAAATAGTAATTGAAATGCTGTTGTTATCTTGACGATGCTCTGTAATTTTCATTAATTTTGTGGGGTAGGGGCGATGGGAGTGGAGGAATGTCGTGAAGTGGAGCTCATGCTGTGCTGTTCGCGCACTTGGCGCCGCATGAGCGCAACTCCAGGTTTTGACACACAAACCCCACTTCCACACATTAAACTCGACACTCGGCACTCTGCATATTGTCTCGACTTAACCTAAAAACCGTGCAAATATGCGCACTTACACACATTTACATATGTATGTATGTGTGTGTATGTGTGATATTTACTGCAAATTGCTGGAGGCTTTGTGCCAAAGTATTGGTGTGGATGATACGTACCTTGATGAGAAAAGGCCAGTCCAGGTGCGTGATGCCCATGGAGTCGTCGGAGCCGTAGTCGTGGCCATCGTAGCTCATGTCTGCGCCCGCACCCACCCTCATAGCGGCGATGTTTCGAAGATCGTAACTGTTATTGTTGCTAATGCTACAATTGTTGTTGTTGTTGGTGGCAGTGCTCTGTAGGATTAGCTGGCGGTTGGTTGTTGTTGTCTTGTGCTTCACTGGTGTTCACTGGCGATGCTGTCCGCATTCCTGCACTGCTCCAGGCATGGTTTCGAGCTTCTCCTCCGCCTCCCACGTCTCCACCTTCGCGTCCTTTGCGTCCTCGCCCTCTCGCTTTGTGTGTCAACCTGCAGAGCAGCTCAAAATAGGGCGGAGCTCGTCGGGACAGCCTACTGCTGCGACAGGCGCCAAGTCCTGAGTCCTGATGCAAATCCTTTTGCTGCTGCTTGCTGCCTGCCTAATCCCTGCCAGCGTTGTGATCTGGAGTAGACATTTTCGTTCGATTTCACACTGCGACGTGGGGCGGACAGCGGACTATTGCAGCTTCAATCGGGGCCAAGCCAAAATCGCTTGTGGTACTAACAAAAAACACGGTCCTGCGGCCAAGGCGAAATCGAGCTGCGGCGACAGAGAAGGATGGCTAGACGACGGCGTAGGGCCCGCGCCCTTTCGCCTGTGTGGGTTAGAAAGGGAGCGAGCGAGAGCCCAAGCCAGCCCAGGTTGCGTAAGCAAACAACCCTCGCTCGGCTAATGGAAGCTCTAAAGCTTCCAAAGCTTTGAGAAGCTCAGGAGCGGAGCAGGTGCGAAGGCCAGCGAAGCGAAGCGGCACATTTGCAGGCCGGTGTTCTTTATTCTAAGCATCCGAAATATTGCCCATTAATGACTTAATCCAAGAGTTAAGAATTGAATTTGTAAAACCAAGAGTATTACTAAGTACTAAATTTAGTGTAGTTGTTTTTTGAAGCAAAATATTGTTTTAAAAATCTCGACTCTATAAGCAAGTAGTAGATGTAAATATCTCCCAAGTTGTATAAACAAAGATTAATTATAATTATAAATTTCGGTTCTATTTAGAAGGTAATTCGGCACTACTTGAACTATTAGCTAAATTTGTCCAGACTTGTAATACTCAACTCTATTAAGGACTTATACCAAAATTCCGTGGTACAAAGAGAGAAAACAGGTGCGGAAATAAGAGCTTGAAAAGCTAATGGAATAAATATTTAATATTAGAGAAAATACAGATTGATTGCTAAGAGAGATATTATACGCGGTATTCAAAGGCCAAAAAGTATCCCTGGTATGCATCTTAAGAATTATATTAGTGGGGTAACCTTGTCCATCTATTCATACATATGCGAAACTTGACCTTAAGGGCTATAAGAACTAGAGCTACCAAATTGCTTGCCGATCAAGTTTGTTTTTAAAGTTGGTCGGACCAAAGACCTAACTACATATGTACATACATATGTACATAAGTATGTATGTTATAAGATGCGGAACGCCATACCATTTTCTGCACTCAAATTCTTCGCGTTGGCTCTAACCTACATACATATAAAGTTACAGGTCCCAGCGACTTCATTAATAGCTACGAAAAAGCTTTTAAATAGTTAAGAAATTAGAGATTATAATGAAACCTCCAGGAAATAAGACAAACATGATATTTTATGTTTGGACTTGGTTCTATTATAGTTTATTTCTTGCATGAAAAAACTTGTGCAAAATGTAACTTTAAATACTGGCAGATGCAATTGAAAGTGCCCTTATTTCAGAATACTTGTTGAAAGATTCATACAAGTTTATTGAATATATGTATGATATAATAAATAAAGGATTTTCTACATTTCAAAAGAGGCAAGCGTTAAAAAACCTAATATAACCAAATAAATAGACCTTAAAAATGAAGGCGTGCTTTCCTCACGAGATAACACCCTAAATTTGTGGTTCTATTTCTTATTTTTTCCTTTTTAACGCCTTTGTAGTATTGGGACATTATTTCGTATTGGAAGCTGGGCTATTATATCTTTAGGAAATGACATCTCAAATTTGGGGCCTTTTTTTCAGCACCTCGATTTGCAACCTTTTCTTGAGTGGAATTTGTTATTTTTAAGCATTTATACGGTATAGTAAATAGCCATGTCCGCCTGTCGACTTTCCAAATCAAAACAAAGCCTGTGGGCTCAGATATTTAGTGTGTTATGTCATACATTTTACTAGGACACGTACATATACATAGATGCAGTGCATAATGGGGACTACACAGAGTTAGACAAGGTTTTGGAATGCGGTCTAGCAGCGCCGCAACATATTGTTGCAGTTGCGTTGCCATTGCCGTTTTTTAACAATTAACAGTTCTCTCGATCAACTTGATTGGTTTATATGCATACTATATATAATGTAATGCAGGTATAATATATAGATATATGTTGGTATTGAGGGGCACAATACAGAATGCAATAATAATAGTAATAATAATACGTAAATTAGAATTTTTGTTGCGCTAGGTCATCCAACTGATCGCTCCGATTGCTTTGTGCTCCTCGTCCACCGTCCGACCTCCGACTTCCGACTATTTACGGGGAGCGAATGATGGCCTCGTAGGCGGCGAAAATGATGTTGGCCACCTCGACGGAGCGCGACTTGAGGCTGAGGGTGGCATCGGGATTGCCCGGCTGCAGCTTCAGCTCCAGCAGCACCCAGATGTTGTTCGTCAGCTTTAGCGACTGGTAGAGCATGTCCTGACCCTCAACGTTGCGTTTGGCGATGGTGAAGATGTTGTTGGTGGTCATCTTGGAGGCGATGCCGTCGGTGGTGCCAATGACGCCGCTCAGGCTGTACTGAAGCTCGTTGGCGGCGGGTATCTCCTTCCAGGTGTTGAGGAAGACGCGCTTATCCAGCTGCCCGTCCTCGGCGAACAGCACGTTGCCGTGCACGAGGCAGGCGAAGTAAAATATGTCGATGTTGTTCTTTACGGCCACCTGCAGGTTGTTAAGCGGCTCCATGCGCTGAATTGGTCCGTTCGTGCCCAGCGCCAGGCTCACCTCGATTGTCTGATTGGGCGGCAGGGGGGCTGCCTGCAGCGGCGACGAGGGTACCAGGCCGAAGCTGTTCTTATTCAGCTGGATGGCGAAGTTGGTCATCGGCTGCATGGCCTTGTTGGTCAGGGTCATGTCCATGAACACCTCGCCGTTTCGGCGCGAGAACGTGCCCTGAATCTCCAAGCCCTTGCCCTTCTCCGCCGGCAGCCATGTGACCTTGGGTATTTGCACGCCCACCGACAGCGAGGCGCCGCCCAATCCAAAGATGTCGCCCAGCAGGCTGCTGGCACCGCCCGGTGCCGCTTCGGCTGGCGGTCCGCCCAGCAGAATGTCCAGGCCGCCGCCCAGCAGGTCAACGTTGCTGGTAGCTGCCGGGGCGGAGGGCATGGCGGGCGCATTGATGTCCATGGAGAGCAGGTCGCCGATAAGAGACTCCTGGTTGGGAATGACCATGGCCTCCGAGCCAGCAGCCTCTGGCTGCTCGCCGCCAGCTCCGCCTCCGCCACCAGAACCGGCAGCGCGGTTAGGCAGCGACTTGCGCACTCCGGCTCCGCGACCCTCAACGAATGCCGTCGGCGGTTTGTGGTAGACACTGGCCAGCGAGCTAATGTGACAGATGAGCTCGTCCAGCAGCGTCGGCTCTAGCAGGTCGGTCTCCTCGGAAATCAGTGGCTTGTCAGCAAGCACCACCTCCTTGGCGGCGGCCGGATCGGTGGACAGCAAGCGCCAGTAGATGAAGCCGCGGTCCCGCAGATCGGGATTGTCCGAATCCTGGGTGGCCAGCGACAGTACGTGCTGCACCAGCTCCTGCGTGTCCGACGGGCGCTTGAGGAACAGCTTCACCACCGCCGTCAGCAGTTGCAACTGCACTTGGGCGTTCTCGTCCTGGAATCCCTCGAGGAAGCTGTCGAGTAGCTCGTCAGCGTTGTCAATGCGCTCCGCGTACTCGCCAATGATCCAGACCATCGAAGCGCGCGCCTCCGGCTCGTCCAGCGTGTCCAGGTTCTCGCACAGCGTGCTGATGATGCTCTCGTACTTGTTCGGGTACTTGCGGAAGATGTCCTTGATGACCACAATGGCCTCCTGCACCACGTAGTTGACCTTGGTCTGAATCAAGTCGAGCAGCGTCGAAACGCAGCGCTCCGCCGAGGGCTCTACCTTGATGGCGCAACGACCGATGGCACGCACCGCCTTGCGCACGAAATCCACATCCACCTCGGTGGCATACTCCTTCAGCTCGCTGAGCACCTGGGCGATGTTGCTCTGGTTGGCCAGGCGTATCATAATGTCCAGCTTCTCCAACTTCACGTAGATGGGATCATTGTACTTGACGAAGAAGACCTTCATCTCGTGCTTGAGGATGTCCGGACGCTTCTGGACAATCAGGTTGATGTTGCGCAGCGCCACGTACTGCACCTCCGGCTCCGAGGACAGGAGCGTGACCAGCGGCGGGGCTAGCTTTTTGGTGAGCGTCGCACAGAAGTCGCTGTCGCTGGACAGCATCTCCAGCAGTTTCATCAGCACCTTGACGGCGCTGAGCACCACAGCGGCGTTGGCGTGGGCCAAGCGGGGAGTGATCCGCTCGCAAATGGACTGCGCTTCGCGCTCATCCTTCGGACTGTAGTTGGCCAGCGAGTCGAGGATAAAGACCTGGCCCCACTCGGTGCACTCGTTGAGCGCCGTCAGCAGCTTGTTAATGGTCACCGAGTTCATCTCCACCAGCGGCTGGCCCGACTGGCTGGCTTCGTTGATCTCGCTGAGCGCGGCCACGGCATTGGCTACAACCATGGGATTGGAGTCGGACAGCAAGTCCTTTAGCTGGTCGAGGAAGCCCTGGTCCTCCACCATGGTGGCCGAGATGTCGTACAGCTTGGCCACGCACACGGCGGCCGTCTTGCGCACATACGGATCCTCGTCCTTGAGGCATTTGCGCAACGGCTCGCACAGATACTCGGTGATCTTGTCCACCCGGATGCAGCCCATGGTGCGCACGGCCAGCGCCCGGATTAACGGGTTCGAGTCCTCGCAGTCCTTCACGAACGTGTTCACCGCCATAATGGCCATGTCCGGCTGCGATTTGGCATAGTTCATTAGGTAGAGATAGACCAGCTTCTTTAGCTCCAAATTGTCCGTCTGCATACAGTTGACCACGTCCGGGAACAGCGCGCTCACATCCTTGCCCACGGTCATGCTGGCTATCACCTTCTTTACCGCCTCCTTCTTCTTCTCCTTCTTGTCATTGTTCAGCTCCGACTTGAGCTCGAAGATCTCGCCCTTCTTCGTCGTGGTAAAGTACTTGGAATCGGTCATCGTGGCTGTGGCTGTGGCTGCTATTGCTGCTGCTAGCTCTGGAATGGAGGCGAGAAGAAATTCAAGTTTCAGCGGATGTGCGATTATTGATTGCGGCAAAGGAGGCCGCCGCCCCCTATCCGCTCCCCACTACCGAGGGGCGTAGACACACACACACACAGAATGGCGTATACACTCTCACTCGCCCGTATCGGAAGCTTGAACACGTCTCAAGAGCCGATTTTCCAACTATGTACAAAAAGGGATTACGGAAAGTGCAGGGACATAACCAGCCGACAGAGACTGTTAGAAACATAGGCCAGTCATTGGGGTTGGGGGGCAGCGTATAATTACCTTAGAAATTAGTTTTTCTGGCACTGGAAAATTGTTTGCTTTTTCTCTTCTCTGCGTAATTAGTGCGACCGTTGGTTTGCATCAGACGAGAGAGTGACCATGAGAGGAGATGTCCGTCAAAATAGCGTCGATGTGCCAGCGTCAAAATGGAATGGTGGCATCGGAACAACGAGTGTGGCTTTTCAAGATTAAGAAAAATAAAAGTACCCACATGCTACGAAATTAATAAACTAATGGTTTATTTATTTTTTTGTTTAATTTTAGAAGTGCAAGTACCCTAAATATTCATTGGAAAAGTTGAGTCTCCACCTTTTTTTTTCAAATTGCTGCCCTACATAAAGCGGAAGAGCTGGATCGACCACTCACGATAGTATCGATATATCAAATATTTGGTAAAGTGGCAAGGGGTGGATCAGTGCGCTCCAGATGATTCTAACTTAAAAACGACCGCTAAACGCATTATTTGCGTGCAAGCATCTTTGACTGAGTCGGAGAGGCTGTTAAGCAAAAAGGGGTAAATTGTTTCTACCAGGAGAGCATCTCTTAAGCCGGTTAATGCTAAATCTACACTGAATTATAAAATTCCTATGCCTATACCACACGAAACTCCGACTCCAACATCTAATATAAACTAAACTAAGAAGCCTTTAAGAAACTTGTCAAATACCAACGTCACCCCATATGTATACTTTCAGAGCACAGTTAGTTTGCATCGACGTTAGTCAGTAGTTCCGACTCCGTGTTGTACGAGTTACAAAACTTTTCTAAAAAAAATAAAATATTTTTTGTTTACATTGTCGATCAATATTTATAAAGAGATAAAATGGCGCACCGTCAAATCAACTGCCATGCCTGCAACAACCTTGAGGTCCTTTGCGCCCGCTTCTGCTGCATGAACTGCAGGAACTATGCCCTGTGCTCCGACTGCTTCAGCCTACGGAGCCCTGTAACCCGGTTCACTCATAACATGCAGCTGGTCGTTCAGCCAGCCCTCCTGCAGAACAATACTTATAACTGCCCGCTCTGCAGTCTCTCTGGTTGCACGGCCAGGCAGCTGATCGAACACGCCCATTTCGAGCACCAACACTGCAATGAGAATGTACACTGTCCGATATGCGCCAGGATCTCCAGCGGCCAACAGGACAGAATCCGAAATATAGCCTTCCACCTGCTCGATAAGCACATGGAGCAGGCAATCTACATCAATCCGGAAGATGACCTACCCCAGGCGCGCCAGCAGGCCCAGGCGCGCCAGCAGGCCCAGGCGCGCCAGCAGGCCCAGGTACGCCAGCAGCCCCAGGTGCGTCAGCAGCCCCAGGAGTCCCATGAGCCCCACGAGACCCAAGAGCCCCTAGTTCGCACGGAGAGCGAAGCAAACATCGTCCCCAACGTCCAGCCATCAACACCAGAACCTACGGAGAGATTTCTCCTGAAGCGGTGGGTCGCGGAGCAAGAACGCCGCCAGGAGTCAGAAAGGGCCGCCATTCGAGATCCTATGCGTGGCCTTTTCGTGGAGGAACTCCTGGTATCCATGCTTTCTTCTGAGCAGCTGGAGCTGCCAGAATCCCAGTGCACTTCGGAACAGAACATAGAGCCCCCGCAGGAAGGTTCTGAACAGGTGTCAAAGGAGGAAGAAACCAATGACTGAGGAATCTTTCAAGGGTGGTGGCAGCAAATGCTCTTATTTTATCGTTATTTTTTTTGTTATTACTTGGAATGTCATTCCTTTTAAACACTGGAACGGCAAAATTACTGTGAAAATTACCTGTTTGGAATGATATGACGCATTATAAATGTTGATAAATCCGCGATACAGGTGCACACATTTTCAAAAAATGACTATTTTAAAACATCTATCTAAGTCTGAATGCATTCGTTGTGGTTGGCACCATTCGGGTAAAAAAGCTTTTCGAATATTTCTAAGAGCAGTTAATTTCAGTATAATTAGGTTTCTCGATGTCCGTCGTAATTGTTGGAATCATTAGTTTACTTAGGTTTGCCCAGTTCTTTAAATCGATTCATAAAGATTTAAATTATAAATTTGAAATAAAATCATAGGATAAAGTTATTCAGGTTACGCTGTCCGCGTTTGGAGTTAAATAACAATTTTCTAGTCAGCTATTTTAGATGCCATTACAGAATATAATAGGTTTTTTTTTTCATCTCGATCATTTGCTATAATGAAGTGGACCACTGCTTTAAAGCTAATTACTAAGCTTAATTTCGCTCGCGGTGTCTTTTTTTAAATTTAAATTGAGAAAATTCTACAAAGTATCGTAAAAGAAATTTTACAATTTATCCTACATATACCAATTAAAAAACGCTTGATACAGTGGGTTAATAGCTAAATTGGTAACAGTGCGCAAAAACGAATTTGCCCTTAAAAAAATATCAAGTTTTTAACCACTTAACGTCAAAAGGTAACGATTTTGATCCCATTACAAGTTTGACAACGTTCTTGTTTAAAGCAGGTGTGACCAGCTGCCGTGGAGGGAAAAATCCGCTCTTTTTCCATTAGTTCATGAATAGGCGTTACTGCATTTTCAATCGATACCGGTGCGGTCACGCTGTTTTGCAGCTTTAATTTTCGTTCGTTTTTGACGAGTACGGGAATCGGAATCGAAAAGAAAAAACATAAGCAGACAGACAAAGCAGAGCATACTATAATGAATTCCTAGGAAAGTTCGACGCGCGCCGAACTAGTCTGCGTATGTATTCGTGCGAGCAGGCAAGCGGATGCATATTTTTTGGCGTTTGGCTGGCAATAAATGCGTAGTCTTACTGGCAGTGCCCGAATCGTTAAAAGTGCGTGGAAAAGTGTACGAAACCAATACACGGAAAGTGGGACAACGGCAACCGAGAGCGCTCGAGCGCTTGTCAGTGTCTGTGTCTCTGTTGTGTGCGTATGTTTGTGTTTGTGCGAGTGTGTTTGTCGGCTAAGAGTGTGTTTGTGCCTACAGTCTTCTCAGTCGCTCGACTGCTTAACAAAAAAAGTGTTTTATTTCTTGTTAAACGCCTTAAACACTGTAGCACAACGCATGCAGTGCAGCAGAATGCGCCTGGTCAACGAGTACGCTACCTTGCCAGCGGCAGATATGCATGATATGGACTTGGATATGGCCAACATGGAGCATGCCAGCGAATAGCTCGAATCGCGAATTGTGGACGCAAAGGCGCTCTTCTACTCCATCTTCTTTTGTCTGACTCTGACCGACGACTTTGCCGCATGGTGAGTTTGCCGTTTGCTGCCGCTGCTCTACCAGTTTATTTTGTTGTTCGGCGGCGGCGTCGTTGTTGTTGTTGTTATCAATGCCGTGTTCTGCACTGCATGCAATTTGTTGTTGATGTTGGGCCCACTGGAGCTCTGAAATTTTCATTTCTCTCGCCAAAGGGGAGCGGGAGCGGCGCAGTTGTGCTTGTACTGCAGATGCTTGCATGTACAGGCGGGTGCATATATATATATATATATAATATATATGTGTGTGTGCTTGTGCCCCTGCATTTGTGTATGTATTTTCTCCATGCAGTCGAGTAGCAGAGCAGGGAAGCGGCGGTGGCGAAGGCGGCTGTGGTGAATTCGGAAGCCAGTGTGGTGTGTTCGAGCCCGTGCGGCGGCAGTGTTGCCAACACACACTAGTTCGGCTCGTTCGTGGCGGCGCGGCTTTCTCAGCGTTTGCTTGTGTGTTTCCATCATTTCGCTCTTGCTGGCTCTCTCCCTCTCTCTATGTCTGCCTTTCTGCCATTCCGCTTCATCCTCGCCATCGACAGCTGTGTGCGCATGTTTCCAACGCTTATTATTTATTAAATGTTGTTGTTGTTGTTCCGCTCGGAATTTGCGCGGCAATTTCGTCCGATACCATTTCCCCGCCAACGGGAGCAGACTCGGATGTGGGTTGCATCAATCTGCGCTTCCCGCGTGCCACAAATACGGATAAATGATTTCGGTGAATGCTAAAATTAGATCCTCTACTTAGTCCGGTTTTCATTCACTTTTCTGTGATCTGGTGGCAGTGTGCGTATGTATGTGTGTGTGTGCATTGTGTATTGGTTGTGCTAGTGAGAGAGTTCGGAGGTCGTTTGCCTCTAGGAGGGCATGATGCAGGCTTCCGGCTTCAGGATCCGATTGGAAGAACTATGTATGTGTCTAATATGCTCCTTCCCTTTTCGCTTGCAGGCTTCCAGGCGGACACTGGACAACTGGATACAGCAATGAATGATTTACGTCAACAGCAGATGGTAGCAGCGACATCGTCATCAGGATCAGGATCAGGATTGGGAACGGGAACGGCAACGGGAACTAGAACGTCAGCATCAATCGTAACTACAGCAGCAGCCGCATCGTCCACAGCTGGACCATCAGCCGGTCGCGCCAACACAAGTGCAATCAACTCGAATTCAGCGGCATCGGCAAGCACGAGCGAGGAGGAGCAGCGGGTGAGCTCCACATCGTCGCCAGCACAGCGGGAGCAGCACCTGAATGCGGATCAGGAGCAGGATAGCGAACGGGAACGGGAACGGGAGCAGGAGGTGCAATTTCTGCAGCGGCGCAACCAGCCCGGCCAAATAACCAGCACCACCGCGTCGCCTCCGCCGACGCAACAGCAGGAACAGGAGCAAGAGCCGCCAACGACGCAGTGCGACGATGCACCAGGCACAACTGGAGCATCCGCATCAACATCGGCAAGCTCAGCAACCGGAGAAGCATCAGCCTCAGCCTCATCCTCGGCCTCGGCAGAAGGAGCGATGGCTGCCACGGCTCTCGATGTCAAGGGCGAGGAACGCGACGGACACAAGATCATCCTGAAGCTCTCCAAACACGTCAATACGAACCCCAACCCAAACCCAAATGAATCTCAGCCGGTTGGCGATGAGCGGCGAGTTGAGCCCCTGCGCATTCAGCTTCCCAGTGGCGACGGCAGCGCGATGGCCAAGCCCCAGGACGCCTCCGACGCGGACGCCTCCTCCTGCTCATCGTCCTGTGCCGAAGACGAGGTGGCCAGCAGCCTCGGTCAGCATCCACGTAGCACGCCGCACATAGTGCCAAAGCTGACAATACGTGCCGCCAACGAGGAGCGAGTGGGCAGCGTAGTGCCCAAGTTGACCATCAAGTTGCCCGAGAACCCAGCTGCCTCCAGCTCCAGCAAGTCCAGTTCGAGCTCCTCTGGGACGGGGAATGGCAGCCAATCGGCGATGCCAAGCAAGAACGATGCCCACCTGTCCAGCCTGTCGCCCGCCTCCGCCTCTTCCTCGTCGGCCTCGTCCTCATCTTCCTCATCCTCGTCCTCCTCTCTGCCGGAGATCCAGACGGTGCCCAAGCTGATGATCAAAACAACGCTGGCCGGCAGCAGCTGCATCAGCAGCAGCGAGGAGCATCCGCAGCAGCACCCGCAGCAGATACCAAAGTTAACCATCAAAACGGGCGGCGTTGGCGGCCAGGAGCACATGCACACCGTGATCATGACCCACGACCTGAGCAACGCCCAGAGCATCCCCAAGCTAACCATCAAGACCAAGTCTATTGAGCTCCTCGATGACGATCTGACAGCCAAGGAGCAGCTGCAGCCGCTGCCCAAGCTGACCATCAAAAACCTGTGCTCGCCGAAGCACAAGGTGCGTGCCGTGCTCGAGGAGAAGCTGCCCTCGGCCGCCTCCAAGCTGGCGGCCACCTTGAAGCCAGCCACCGCAGTCGCAATGACGAATGGCGGCGAGTCGAACAGCAGCAGCCAGGAGTTCTGCGGCTTTTCCGATCCCGACGCCGATCCGGCTGCCGGTGCCTCGGACGAGGGTCGCCGCAACTCGGATGACATGGACATTGACGAGTCGCTGTCGACGCAGCACGACCCCAAGATGTTTCATAATCTGCCGCCGATGGTGGCCAGCAACGGCATTGCCAACAAGCCAGGGAAGGCCAATCCTGCACAGCAACAACAGTTACTGCAACCGCAGCACAATGTGGTGGACATGGTGGACCTGACCTCGTCTCCGTCGCCTGGCTCTTCGCCAGCGCATGCTCCCAACATCTTTCCCGGACGCATTTCCCCCGCTCAATCGCACAATCTGCTCCTTGAGTGCTTGCGCATGCAAGCAGCTGCAGCTGCGGCGGAAACCAGCGCTGGAGATGGTGCCGTGGGCGGGTCTGACTCCAACATCCTGCTCAGCCAATTGACAGCGCCGGCCAAAGGTTTCGCCACGGCCTCGCCCAAGAGCAACTCTACCAAGTATCCGCAGCTAACGGAACGCCTGATGGCCAACGGAGGCGGTGGAGCTGCTGCTGCTGCTGTTGCTGTTGCATCCGAGGGTGAAGCAGTCGCTGCTCCATTGCTGGCATCCTCCAACTCCGCACAGCCCATCATTGACTCCATAGAGATACTGGATACGCCTGAGGGCAGTCCGCACATCACGTACAGGGACGACGACCATCACCAGTTGCTCAATAACCATAGCCAAAGCAACCACAAGCACGGCGATGACCAGCATCTGGAGGACGAGTTGGACAACAACAACGAGAATCATCTGAAGCGCACCAGCAGCGAGGGCAACGAATCTCCCCATAGTGGCGTAAGTATCTCCCTATTTCTCCAGTTGTCAGCTAATCAGTATTTCGCCCGCCCCACGCAGATCCCGCCTAGCAAGCAGAGGCGCCTCAACAACGACGAGAACGACCAGCAGACGCACAACTGTCACGATTCCGCCGCTCATGGCGACTCGCTGCAGGCACAGACGCCATCGCATCGCTCTCGCAAGCAGAAGCACGAGCGCATCCTCAACACCGATATGGATGATGCCCAGTTCCCGCCCGCCCAGCAGCAGCAGCAGCAGGTGTTGCTTACGCCGGAGCAGAATGGAACCCTGTTCCCGGAGGACCAGGCCACAGAGTCCAAGGCTCAGGATCCGTTGGATTATGCAGTCAATCAGCCGACGCCGCCGCCAGCTCCGGCAGTTACAGGAACGGGCAAGCGACGAGGCCGGCCGAAAAGGATCCAGAATCAGAGCATCACCGATCCCGCCCCCGTCACTCCCCAGCCCGGCGCTCCGCCGGAGGAGGCTAGCAGCGCTGTTAAGTCCCGACGCGTGCAGCTCCTGCGCAAGCGTCTGGCCATCGACATGGTCAGCGTGGCCCCCGAGCAGGCGGACACGACGGCGGGCAGCGCAACGCTCGGCGAGCCAGATGCCCGGACTGAGGGCGGCGAGGTGGCCGGAGCTGCTGTGGAGACGCCCACGCGTCGCGAACACCGACCGTTGAGAGCCACGCGGCGCACCATGACGCCCAACACCAGTGCGAATAAGAACCCACAGCCCACGCCCAAGTCGACGAGGAAGCGGCAGAGCAAGGCGAGCGCCCAGCACAGCCAGCTGCCGCCGCCGCCGCCACCCACGCTTGTCCAGTTCGGCGGCCCTGAGCCCGAGTCCAACAACAATAACAACAGCAGCAGCAGTAGCAGCAACAACATGGCCTTCGCCCTGGCCGCTCAAATCGACCTGACCATGTGCTCGTCCAGCTCGTCAACCTCTTCCGGGACTGCCGCCAACCACCAAGTGATCGGCGGGAGCGGGAGCAGCTCGATGCTGCCTCCCACCACGATTCTGTCCTCCTCGGATCCGCTGCCGGATGTCATCTTCCAGCCGAACGACTTCTCCTCGATCATGGCCACACAGCAGCTGCGTTCGCCACGCCCTTCCAGCATCAGCGGCGGCAGTGCCGGCGGTGGCAGCCAGCCGGACTCCCACGACGAGGATAACTACAACAGTGCGCTGGATAACTCTGGAGGTAAGTCAAAGGGTGCAGTGGATCCTGCTAGTTCTAACCCCACTCCTTGCTACGCTTTTCCAGACGAATCTGCCTCCGCGACGACGCTGCTTTCGATGACGATAACTCCTACGCGGGGACGAGGACGTGGCCGGGGCAGAGGCGGCAGCCGGAGCAACAGAGGCTCTTCCTCGGCGGATCGGTCGGCAGGCACCGGTGGCGGCGGAGGCAGCGCTTCCTCGGCGACGACGGCCACGCAGCCAAGAGCGCCGCGGATGAGTCGTGGTGCTAGCGCCGTCGCTAAGGCCATTGCCATGAGTAGGCCACGGTGCGTGGGCGGCCTCAAGCACACGCCCGATCCCGAGAGGCTCAAGGGTCTGTTTAGTCCGGTAAGTGAAGGTTTCTGTCTGAGTCACAGCAGATACATATATGTAACCTAAAAGATATTCATTCCCATCATCGAGCCACTGTGAAGCTTGGCTACAAGCTATTACAAGTGCTTAGAAATAATAATTCGTTGCCAGTAAATATTCGATTAATTATAGATTCCATATATTACGTAATCACCTAGGGGGAGGTAAATGGTAATGTTTGAATATTTGGGAATTGCGAGGTGGTTTAGGACAATGATTACGTAATATTTTATGTCAAAATATATCTAAAAAATAAAATTATGATTTTATTTTAATATATCTTAGAAATTGTTAAGTTTTATGATTACGTAATCGAAATATATGGACAGGCCCTTAGGAGTAACAACAAACAAATAGTTTTTGGAAAAAGTGTCCTGAGGAAACGGAAATTTCATTTATTTTTAAGCACTGACGAGCAAAACTTTAACACAATTTAAATTTTAAACCTTGGTCTGTATCTTGGAATCTAGATAATACATGCTAAACGTGCTCATTAAACTATGTTTTCTGAAAATTTAAAACTATTTGATTTTCCAAAAGCAGAATATATGTATGTACGACTAAGAAAAATGTAAAAAGTTGCAAGTGTTGCAGCTTTTGCTCGCCCTACATTTCTCTTTACCCAATTTTAATGATCAATCAGTGGAAATTTCCTTAGTAAAGTAAAACATTTTTTAATTCTTTTAATAACATAATAAGTTTTTAACTTGAATACCTCTTCCTTCATATTAATTTTGCTCTAAAAACAGTTTTGCTTTTCAGACATTATGATTCAGACAGATGATCGCGTAGTGACTCTTTCAGGTCCCGCGGCTCTTTCCGTTAAATTTTTGTAGAGGCTTCAGTCAGTCGCAGATGTCTGATCTAAGCGATAGTTTTTGCTAAATGAGATCGAGAGTGCAGTTCGTATGGAACAGCTGTTTCCAGTTGCCGATATTTTTAGTCATTTAATCGTATAGGGAACACCCCGAATGTGTAGCGGTTGAGTTTCAATCCATCAGTTCGTCCAACTTTGATAGTGACCCTCGGATTGACTGGAAAGTGTTTCTAAAAAACATTTACATTGGGAAAATAAAATAAGAAATGTTTGATCTTTGCATTAAAATATTTCAAGGTGTTTCCGAAGGCTTATTTTCCTGTCATTTACTTCCATATTTGTTATTCTGCGAAAGTTGTTAGCGAGTGCCCACTGTAGCCACCAGCTGGGGAGTTCTATAAAGCCTGCTGGCAACGCTGCGTCTCCGAGCATCCTCCTTAGCAGCCAGTTACTGGTAATTAATAGAGCTCCAGAGCTAAAACTAGTCCTGGGAATGCAACGATGACGCGGTGTGCCGGAATCTAGGCTCCGGCCAGATGCGCACAATGTGGGCCAGCGCGTTGTAAATTGTAGATGGTCAGTGGAGCTCGGTGGGGCTTTTCATTTTATTTTTATTGGCCTTTACAAATTGCATCGCCTGCTTGTTTATGTTTCGTTACGTAAATTTTGTTCCACACACACACACACACGCACACCATGGGAAGGGATGAGGCAGGTGGGCAGGGAGTATAGGGGGCTAATGTTAACGTGTCGTAATTAAAATCAAAGGCGCGCGCCATGTCATGAATTCATTGCCAACGGCCTAAGTGTAAGTGCAAGTAACTGCAACAGCGAATGCAGCAGCAGCTGCAACAACAGCATGGGAGGGGGAAGAAGAAGCAGCAGCAGCAGCAACGCAGCCGCTTCAATTGTTGTTGGCTTCCCCTGCGATTTTAATCAGCTGAAGTTTTTGTTTGGCTCTCGCCAATCGCACACCAGCGCACATATGCCTGCTCGTGTGTATGAGTGTGTGCTTTGCGTGTGTTCTGAGTGGGGGCGCATGTGTTGGTGCATGCAGTTATTCGCTGGCGGTTGTCCACCTTCACCACACCTGCTGCTGTTGCTATTGCTCTCTCGCGGTCACACGCTCTCCACCATGGTGGGATTATATCGAGAGAGCTGCTCTTTTGGGGTCCGTTATTGACACTGCTACTACTCTTTCACTCGCTTTCCTCTTCATGAACGTTAAGAAAGAGGGAGAAAATATTTAACGTCCTCGTAAAACCGGATGAGACTAACTTTATACCAAGTTGTAGTATTATGCATTCTCTTAACACAGATTTGTGTGTGGCGATTTTTATATGAAGCTGGCAATGCTGCTTGACGGCGAATTAACTTTTGCATGTCTAAACATGAACATGGGCGGGAGACAAAAGCAATGTTTTCTCAATATAACTTTGAGAAGTATTAGACTGCATAAACCCACTTACCGATATACCGATAGACTTATCTTGACTGTTATTGACCTTGGCTCACATCTATCCCACCTATCCTGCTCACTTTCCAGTCGCCGCAAGTCTTCGAGGAGGACACGCGCATGAGCGCGGACCTTAGCAACAGCAGCCAGTCGATGTCGATGGCTAGCCTGATGGAGCCACCCCTGACGCCCCAGAAGTAAGTTGCCAGCGTCCTCGTTCCGCGAGAGAGTTCTCTAACGAGATTCTATCCATTTCCTGCGCAGGCAACCCGATTTTCTCAACAACGAGGAGTCACAGTCGTCCATGCTGAGTAATGTTAGCTTGCTGGACTCGAACCAAGGCCAGTCCGTCGACAGCATTCTGGGCTCTTCGCAGAAACGTCCAAAGAAGAAGAAGATGGAGATTTGCGTAGCCGAAGAGTAAGTGAACATTCAAGCTATTCCTGAGCCTTCCTACTAACTCTTTGGTTTGCAGCACGGACTACACCGCATCCAGCATCGCGGAGTACGATTGGCCGCCGCCCAAGGGTTGCTGTCCGTCGAAGAACCGCGACACCTTCATGATCCAGGAGCAGGTGGCACTCTACCTGGGCATAACGAGCTTCAAACGCAAGTACCCGGACCTGCCGCGCCGTGCCGTCGACATGGAGGAGCGCAGCTGGCTGCAGGAGAAGGGTCTGGTCAGCGAGAGGATGTGTGATCTGGGCATCACCGCCGTCTGGGCCTCCGACATCCTGGACATCATGTACGCCGACTTCTACGACAAGTACGAGGAGTACAAGGAGTACATACGCCAGAAGCACCTGCGCGAGATTGAGGCCAAGCAGAAGGCACTGGGCCTGACCGTGGGCACCGGTCGTGGCCTGCAGGCGCGTGACCGTGCCATGCTCTCGGCCAGCAAGTGGAACGTTTACTTCAACAAGACGTAAGTTGAGTCTCTGCAAAAATGGCGGCTTGCTAATTACCATCCTTTTATCCCGCACAGCCGCAAGGACGAGCGCCTGGCCTGCCTGGACCTGCAGACGTTCACCATGAACCAGCCGCTGCAGTGGACGGCGCCGACGTCCACCCGCCTGCATCGCTCCATCACGAACGTGGTGAGGGCTGCGGCGGAGACGGAGAACATGCCGGCGCCTCCCTCCCTACTCCCGCCTCGCTTCTACAACGAGGCCTTCCAGGACTCGGACTACGCCTACCCACTAACCGTGGTGCCGGACCAGTTCTCGTTTGCCTTCCGCCAGTTTAACGCCGCCGAGCTTAGGTATGCATCACTCTGTAGCCCAATTTGCCGACGACTAACCGATTCTCCTTCCCGTAGAGCCTATCCCCTGGACACGGCGCTGGACAAGCCCTCGACAGAGCTAGAGACGGCGCTGCTCCAAGCGTTCAGCGATGAGACGGCCGAAAGCGAGGCAAAGGAAGCCGTTGATACCAAGGATCAGGATCAGGAAGCGGAACAGCCGACAGCCAAGCCTCAAGAGGTGGAGCCAGTACGTCGCAGCAGGCGATCGGCACGTCAGCTGGTGGACAAGGTGCGCACGGCCAGCAATTCCAGCACCTCATCCGCCGCCACGCTCTCATCCGCGTCCAGCGGCAACGGCAGCAGCAGTGATACGGTGAGTGACCTCGCTCTAGGAGAAGAGATGAGTTTGGGTCTGACTGGAGTTCTTCTTTTTGGATTACAGGACAGCGGAGACGACAGCGACGGTAGCAGCAGCAGAAGCTCGAGTAGCTGCAGCAGCGGCAGAAGCTCGAGCAGCTGCAGCAGCTCCTTGGCCGCCTCGAGTGCAGCTGGCAGCGAGGACGAGGATGGGCATGCCCACTCCTCCCGGCTGCTCTCCAACTGCGGCGTGTGCCTGCGTAGCCAGCACCGCAACGCCAGAAATATGCCAGAGGCCTTCATCCGATGCTACAGCTGCCGACGACGCGGTAAGTCCGGCACCTAGCCATTGCATTCTTAAATGTCTTATCGACTGTCCACCTTTCAGTCCATCCCAGCTGCATTGATATGCCGCAGCGCATGGTGGGTCGCGTGCGGAACTACAACTGGCAGTGCGCCGGCTGCAAGTGCTGCATCAAGTGCCGGAGCAGTCAGCGTCCCGGCAAGATGCTCTACTGCGAGCAGTGCGACCGAGGCTACCACATTTACTGCTTGGGCCTGAAAACGGTGCCAGATGGTGAGTACCAAGGTCCAGTTTTCAACCCTATGTTAACTGACCCATCTTTTGGTGCTTTTTCAGGACGTTGGAGCTGTGAGCGCTGCTGTGTTTGCATACGATGCGGCGCCACTCGGCCCGAGGGTCTGCCCCAGGTGGCGGCTGCTGCAGCGTCACCCAACGGCAGCGAGCGCTCGAAGTTGCCTCGCAGCGGCGGCAAGCGGCTGAAGTGGGTACACGAATACCGCACTGACCACGTAACCAAGCTGCGGGAGCACGCTGCCATGTTCTGTGTGCCCTGTGCACGGACGAAACCTGCCAAGCGCCAGCCAGTGGCCACCACAATCATCCCCTCCTCCTCCTCCGTTTCGGTTCAGCTGCAAGCAAGTGCGGAGGCCAGTCCAACGCTGCAGAGTCCCAGTCCAACTACGACGACGACGACGATGACAACAACAACAACGACGACGACTAATGGGGGTCAAGCTCTCCCGGCGGCCCTAAGTCCAAAGACGGCTACAGTTGTTGCTGTAACATCGGTGCCACCCAGCCTAGAGGCGTTGCCGGCGGGAGTGGTGACCACGACGAGCAGCCGACGACAGACGGCGGCCAGCATTACCACAATGCAGTGCAGCTTCAGTCGGAACAGTGTCGCCGAGGAAACGGGAGGAGGCGCCACGGCAATGGCGAACGCAGGCACAACTGGAGCTGGTGCGACGACTGCCACGCCCATAGGCATAGCGCCGCCGCCGCCGGTTGTTGCCTGAGTGGGGGTCATACGTTATTGTGCCAAGCGCACTCTAACGGACTTGTAGTAAGCGCCGGCCGCGGATGCCTAGTATTACAGAATGCGACAAAAAGAGGAACCGGAATGGAGCCGCTATTATTATATATTTTTTTTTTACACCACTATCATTAGTTATTCTTTATTGTTTTATATATATATATATTTACTGAATAGTTGTGTTACTTAACTTTGCTAAACACATGACAAGCAGAGAGCAGAGGAGGAGCACCTTAAGTTAAAAGCTTTGTATTACGTTTAAGTTGAAACCTAGCCTAGCACCTAGCACCTAAGTCCACCACACAATTTCATTATGTTTCTAGCTTAATATTCATTGTATTCTGTTTCTAGTTTGTCCTTGTCCTTGACTCTTGTCCCTCTACACACCACACACACACCCTGTTTCCGTGTTACTGTTTACTTTTTGTATCGAATTAGTGTGTTATTGATTATGATTAGGATCAAACTTACTCTGTCTGAACTATATATTAACTATATATATATATATATACGCGAATTGCAAACGATTATAATTTGTGCTCCGAATATTGTGTCACGGTACATGTACGTATTTCTAAGCCCCACCCTAGGTATGTAAGTTAGGTAGATTTTGGAAGATGCCTGGTTTCCCCTCGATTATGTCCTCAGTTTCGATACGGTTCGAAGGTCCTGCAAAGGGGTGCTGTAAGATGGTCGTCTACTCTGTAATTGTACGGCTAAGAATGTATTATACATGTAATTTATGCTAAACACATAAACGAAACCATAAAAACCCAACATAATATTTACTACCTGTAGTAGGCGTAAGGAAGCACAAGAGCAGAGTGCAAGCAGAGAACAGACAGAGAGGATGCATTCGGATAGGGAGCGTGCAGAGATTGAGGAGGCGGAAGACCATGTGTGAAATAGAGATCATGAAGATAAGCGAAGAAATAGGTAGCAATAAGTTGTGTTTGGTCCACAATCGACACAAAGTGGAGGCAACCCACATAGCCGGAACCGAAGCCGGTATCTACTTTTCCATTGTGTTTAATCCGTAAGTCCCTTGTAAGCCGCTAAGTAACCTAATGTAATGTACACACGACATACAATACGATACGAGAAGATTTATTTTTAAGTCGAATAAACAAGCAGCATTAATATCCCGGCCTTGCCACCAACTCACTCTCCCCCAGCCGCTCTTCCAGCTCGTGCCCGTCGTGCCACGTTATCACCGAGCAGCATAGCTCCTTGTCGCGACCGGCCAGCTTCTCGTGCAGCTCGTAGCCCCGCCGAATGCAGGCTATATCCTCCTCCCTTAGCTGCTTCATGGCGCACAGGTCGTTGCAGCTGTCGCCCACATAGACGACACGGTCGTAGGAGCCGCTGCCGATCAGCTTCTGCATGATGGCGCCCTTGCACAGATTGGGCGGGCAGAGGTCGCAGTCGGTTTGCTTCTCGTAGGGCAGGATCACCAGTTCCCCGCTATCCTGCACACAGCCCGGGTTGGTGTAGATGCCGGCGAACAGGTTATCTATGGCATACTCCCGCAGCCACTCGCCGATGAAAAAGGAGTTGGCATCGCTGATAATGCACATGTCTAGCTTTGGGTTCATGGCCAGGCGTCGGATCACGCGCAGCATCCCGGGCACCGCCTCCATGCGACGCACGCACATGCCCACGGCCGCTGAGCTGATCTTGTGCTGGGAGTGCAGCTCCTCCAGCACGCGACAGATAAAGGTTAGCCAGCCGCACTCGGGGATCAGCTGCTGCAGCTCCCTCGTCCGCTGGGCACTCGGCACCAGCTGGCTGACGACCAAGGACGAGTCTTGTTGCACGATTGTCTTGTCAAAGTCGATGGCGGCCAGGATGCGTCCGGCACCGCTGCCACTGGCATCTTCGCTGCACTGACAAAGGGAGCGCCGGAGGCCCCAAAGATGGGGCCGACTGAGGATCTGGAAACACTTGGACGAAACGGCAAACATTTTATGGGTAGGAAAAACAAACGAATTTGAGTTTAATATCAACAACACACCCACTTACAGTGTACAATGTATACATTAAGTTCAAAGCACATCGATATTGAAACATACATACATATGTAAGGTCAATGTCCGGGAGGGTCCTGCCCCAGCCCCAGCCCCAGCGAAACCATTTTCCTCCAAGGATCTAAGATATTCGATACCCGAGGATCGCCTCCGCCCCCAGACACTGTGCTGACGAAACACTTGAACGAACAACATTTATAGCGTAATTTTAGATATTGTCACTGGAAAATATTTTTGGTTTTCATCTCTTATGGTTTCGCCTCTCGTCCCTCAGCGTAAAATATGTTCCAAAATGTTCAAATACATTAATGTAAAATACACTCATATGTAGACATGCAAAAAGCTATGCAAATGCATCGTATGGAACAGCACAAACGAGTTTGGAACATACAAATGTTTGTTCGTGTATAATTGTAACTACATTATTTATCAGCGAATTCATTGGCTAACTATAACAATTGGAGTTTGCGTTCAGCGTACGTCCCACAACAATCGAGCTAACGTTTAATATGCCAGGCATCCTGCGAAGACTGATGGATAAACTACTCGTTACGTCTGGAATACGTTTGGATTCATTTGTACCGGACCAAATTGCGCGGTGAAGTCTCTGAGATATGTCAGTATGTGCAGTTGGGATTCGGTTTGAGAACAAAACAAGCTTGCTTAAATTCTGTGATCTTTGCAGTGAACAAATAGCCTAGTACCAAAGACAATACAATATTCAAGATAAGTAACGCTATACGATTTGTTGTGCTTGTTGAAAAGCCAAAGAGAGAGAGAGCGCGCTCTACAGCAGTGGTGCCCACACGCAACAGTGAGTAAGCCTGTGCTCTAGCCCAGGATACAGTTATATAAAGATAGTCTCATTATCTGGGTTGGTAAACACGTTCTGTCTCTCTCTCTCTCTCTCCCTATCCTTTCAGAAAGACCTTCGCTGAAAGAGATAGCAATATCAATAACGTCCTCAAAGGAGAGAAGCTTTCTCAGTGAGACTACCTTTATATAATTCTACCATGAGCCAGCCGCTTTCTTGTAGCCCATGACTGCTCTTCAGAACCAATTCTTAAAGATTCATTCAGGAATCTTCAAGTAGGAATCTGCAGGAATCTTCAAGGAATACTTAGAAAAAAAGTGGCGAGTAATTCCTAGCTCCGGCCGGGAAACTGAGGTTTCCCTGGGGATTTTTGAAAAATTATTTTCGAATTTCTTGGAAAACAACAACAACTGAATATGGGCAGTCTGACTTCGATTTTTGTTTAACTTTGCTAGAAGCAGTTAATAAGATTTGTTTTTGTTTTCTTCGAATTTGTCGCCTGGAAAGTGTTGGAAAAGGAATTTCAGTACTGAAGGGTGCATGTGTGCACACGTACATATACTCAGGCTTTCCAAATCTTTACTCGCGCAAGCAGTTCAAATCTATGGTCGTTACTCATCTTGATATTTAAAAAGTCTTTGTTTAGTACTCGGATGGTGCCATCTCGCTCTATTTTGCGCTGCTGCTGCTGCTGTTGCTCCTAAACGGTGGTCTGCACGTTCTGCACGGCCTTGGAGAGCTCCACCTTGGAAGGTATTAGATAAAATGCCGGGGTCATCGTCTCCCCGCATGGGCACTTGCAGGCTGCAATTAACAAATGGGGACATGAGGTGGGAGGATCAGATATGTATGCCTTTGGTGGACATCAACCCACCGTTAATCCAGCTAAAATTTCCCAGCTTCTGCTCGCACTTGGGACAGTAGAGACGGCCCTGGGTGTTCAGCATGATGCGATGCATCCACGCAATGGGCTCCACAAACAAAATGCTCCGGCAATGGTTGGGCGCGCTCTCATGTCCGGGCGAACTGAGCGACGACTGGCGGATGCGCTCGGCCAGCTGCTCGAGCATGCGGGGTCCGCTCTGGTTTTCCAACTGGGCCTGGGCACAGGCTTCTTCTTTTGGGGCGGCGGCAACGGGAGCAGGTGGCGACGCCTCCTGGCCCTGTGCCGGCGGTGGTCTGTCACGTGGCTTGTGCTCCAGGACGTGCGACTTTGAGGCCAAAACGCGACGGCAGCGACGACAGCGAAACACAATCGGCTCGGGATTCTCGCGTGTTATGTCCGGATCGGGACGCACGACGCTGTGAAAGCTCTGCGGCAGTATCTTGGCCTTGCGCATCTGCTCGCCAGCCAGGCGCAGGCGATGGATTTTGTAGCGCTGATAGCTTGGATCGATTTTGCAGCCCATGCGACGGAAGAGCTTCAGCTGGCTGACAAAGCCCGCGTTGGGCTGGACAAAGCGGCGCTTGGCCTTGACCAGCTCGTAGGCGGGCAGAAAGTCCAAATTGTGGTGCTTCATCATGTAGGCGATGACCGTTGAGGAGCTGCGGCTCACCCCGAAGTAGCTAAGAGAATGGAACAGTTGAAGCCTTCGGTTAGAAGTCGGTTTGGGACGAATGCTTACCAGTGCACCAGCACGTTACCCTTCTGGGCCAAGGCGGTGCTGATGAAGTCCACGCAGCCCTCCAAATGCTGCAGGATGTCCTCGCGCGGCATGTCAGCAACTGAGAGGAAGGACCCTTGCTCTGGAGAACCACAACAGATGCATCTACAAGCCAGTGGTTACTTACTCTGAATGTACTTGGTGGTAAGGAAGCTCGCCTCCAGTATGTGCTGCGGCAGTGGCACTGAGTCGAGGGTGAGGATGTGCGTGATTTTGAAGGAGCGCAGCGTCTCCATGTGAGTGGCTGCCGTCAGGTTGCCTGCACCAGCGGAGCAACTGTTAGCTGGCAAACTCCGAAGGAAAACTTATATAGGCTGAATGCTCACCCAGAAACAGGCCCGTCTCGATCTCGTCGATGCTTACGGGCCCGCCGTCAAAGTCCTCCCGCGTCAGACCACCCGAATCCTTTAGCTTGGCTCCCGCCGTGGAGGAAGACCTCGCCTGCGGCTGGTACTGCGCCATGATCCGCCTCGAGATCCCAAGGCAACAGATACCACAATCGTTGTCGCCGTGAAGGACTTGGGCGTGCCAGTGTGACCCGTCGCCTCCATTACCGAAAGCTTCCGCTTCCAGCTGCAGTTCCAGTTCCCGCGTGCTGCCATCGATAAGTGTTGCCTATCGGCGTTGGTGCATCTCTATTTGGGGTTAGAGGTGGACAACTGCCGGCGACCAAAATAGCGATATCAAATTGGGAAAATTAGAAAAATTTTAAATAACGAACAGCATGACCACGCTGCGACCGTTCACCTGCGACGATCTCTTCAAGTTCAACAATGTGTGAGTAGTATACTCGCTGTGTCGACCTCAAAACAGTGCTGATAAAGCCACCGTTCATCCCACTAGCAACTTCGACCCACTTACGGAGACCTACGGCCTGTCCTTCTACACGCAGTACCTGGCCAAGTGGCCGGAGTACTTCCAGCTAGCGGAGTCCCCCAGCGGTCAAATCATGGGCTACAGTAAGAACTACCTTGCTACTAAACTAACCTGTCACTAAACTAACCTTAATGTCACTGCAGTCATGGGTAAGGTAGAGGGGCATCTGGACAACTGGCACGGTCATGTAACGGCGCTGACGGTGTCTCCCGACTACCGGCGACTTGGCCTGGCGGCGCTGCTTATGAGCTTCCTCGAGGACATTTCAGAGAAGTAGGGCAACGAACAATGGCCACCGCCGGCTCTAATCTGTTTTTCTTCGCAGGAAGCGAGCATACTTTGTGGATCTGTTTGTGCGAAAGAGCAACCAGGTGGCGATCAATATGTACACGAACCTGGGCTACATCATCTATCGTACCATACTCGAGTACTATTCGGGCGACCAGGACGAGGATGCGTACGGTACGTGAACTTGTTCTGTGCGAAAGAGACCTCTGTTAATGCCAGGCTTCTCGTTCCCTTGTTCCAGATATGAGAAAGGCGATGTCCAGGGACGTGAACAAGAAGTCGGTTATACCGTACACGCAGCCTGTACGACTGGAAGATATAGATATGAATTAATACGATATCAACCCATTAGAAGCGCCCGCAATCGCATTTATGTCTAACTTATACCCGATCCACCACTTTCTAGTTACCACATATAAGACCTGTAAATAATTCACAGTCCCACGTTAACCATCCAAAATGAAGCCCTGCTTGCGCATCCCGATCCTTGCACCTGCCAACAGAAAAACTGTAGTAATGTGACCTCGACCCTCTTCAATAATCCAGATCAAGAGTTATTGAGACGATGCGTAAATAATAACGTGTGTGTAGTGTTGTGTTCCGGCACCTCGGAAAGGTAAATAACGTGGGCAACAGTTGACTTCATCAATGTAAATGACAGAAAGTATCTAACGCCATCGCCATCGCCATCGCAAGCGCAAGCGCACTTCCTGCCCAGCTGCCCCGTGTATACGATCCTCTAACGGTGTCGAATGTTTCTTGCAGATCACAATGCGCGAGCTGCGCCGCCAAATGAGACACGACCACTAACTGGGACTATCCAATGGCCTACTGCTACCGCCAGGCCTAACAATAACCCTCTTAGCGTAGTCCATCATTCTTAATCCTGCTTTATAGTCGGTGCTATGCCGATCACAAAACTACTCTTGAATTATTCGAGTATAGGCCCCCAATTATGACAATTGAATAAATATAGATCATATCTACATATAATATGTGCTCTTAACATGCGAAATTGTAATTCGCATAATTATATTCGAGTTTTATTTAGATTTCAGGGAATTATCAACGCAATGTGACTAGTGCTCTAATTTAAAAAGCATCTTGTGACGATGGGATTTACTTAAATAAAAAAAGAAAAGTAGGGAAACAATTATGTTTAAAAAACGACCCATTAAGCTGCCCCAAAACTATATGCAACTGCCAGTACAGGGAGATACACAAAAAGTGATCTATAAATAGGCCACAATGTTCTCATTTCAATTAATGTGCCAAGTGCTGGGCGAACAATGAAAAGCTAATTTCCAAAAATAAACGGGGGACTTTTAAACCTTTAATACCACGATGGGCGCGTAGTGGATCTTTCAGCTCCCGTTGCTCTCACCGTTATATTTTTGGCCATGGCATGGCCTTCAAATCAATTGAAACTACATACGTCTAAAAGGTTGATTTTTCAAGGACCTGCATTTAATGGCAGCGCTTAAATTAAATTTAAATCGCAAGCCATTTTATTGCTTATTCCATAAGGAGAACATCCTCAAGGAACTTTTCCAAAAGTTTACTGTGTTTCTTGATTTCTTTTCAGGAACATACAAGGGGGTTGTATGTAGGAGTATGAATGTCTAGCTGGATGTTTTCCAATTCTGAGCGTCCTCGCACTCTTGGCAACCAGCGTTTAATCAATAGCTTATGCTGCAGTATGCTGGCTGTCTAAATTTAGCCACTGCCGGATGGGTTGAGTCAGTCCACGGAAAATGGCGAAGAAGGGCGGTGTCCAGCAGCTCCAGGCGGACCTTGTCTCCGACGAGGAGTTCGAGAAGTTTCTGCAGCGATCCGGCTTGCTGGGTACGTTCGTCAGGGGGATGGGGGAAAGAGCTGCAAAGCTGGGACTGGGTCAACGATTACTAACCATGTTGTGGAAACCACCAGTGCTCGACATCTACTCGGAGTGGTGCGGCCCCTGCCTGGGCATGGTGGGCAGCCTGCGAAAGATCAAGCTGGAGCTGGGCGGTGACAATCTGCAGCTGGCCATCGTAAGAGCTGGGGGAGAGAATTGGGGAGTCGCACATACAGTCACCTACATACATACATAGCTCTTTTCCGGAACAACAACAACAACAGTGCAAGGCGGGCTCCATCTCCTACCTGGAGCGGTTCAACAAGAAGAGCGAGCCCACCTGGATGTTCGTCACGGTGAGTAGTGTCCAAGTGTGCTATGCATTCTTCGCACGCCCACTCTTTCCTGTTATCCTCTGGCAGAACGGGAAGGCCATCAACATCATGTTCGGCACAGACGTGCCCAAGCTGGTGGCAATGATCACCCGAATGCTGCAGTCGACGATGGCCAAGGAGTCGCATCTGAGCTATGAGATCACCGAGTTGCAGCCGATAGAGCTGCAGCACCAGGAGGTGCGCAATCGGGCGCTCCGTGTGGCCGAGGAGATCGAGCTGGCGGAGAGTCGGCGCAAGCGCGTGGAATACCTGCGCCACGTCACCGACTGCATAATGGGCAACCTGCCCGACATCGGAATCACTGTCTTCGGGCCGCAGGTCAATCGCGACATGTTCAAGAAACTCTCCGAGCCGGCCGATCCCCTCAAGATCCAGTGCAAGGATCGCAAAGTCTTCTCCATTTCGCCCGCTGACTTCGCCACGGTGAACTTCGCGACGGAGAACCCACTGGCCCCCGAGGTGATCGAGCAGCTGTACGAGAAGGAGCTGCTCATGTGCTTCTGGAAGGTGGAGGAGGTGCTCGGCAGCCCCCCCACCGTGCTGCGGCAGTACGCCCATGAGTTAACCAAGGAGACGATCAAGCCGCCGGACGAGTTCAACGAGGAGGAGATTACAGTGCCGCCGATGATTGTGCCGCTGGAGGTAACCGTGGAGATCCTCGAGCCAGGTAAGTGTCATCCCATTAATCTCTTTCTAATTAAAATTTTGCTCTTGGATTAGAATTGAATGTGGATGAGGAGGAAGTGGAGGCTGGTGGGGAGGAGAACGAGGAGCAGAGCGGCCAGCAGCTGGGTGAGACTGCCAACGATGAGGAAGTAGAGGTAGCCGTGGCTGATCCTTCCCCAGCCGAGCCGCCGCCAGTGCCGCAGCCGGAGGAGAAGCAGCGCAGAACAAAGACCATCCGGATACCGCCCATTTGGGTGCCCAGCGACCAGCGTACCCATGCAGCTCTCATCTACACGTACTTCCGCGCCCAGACCGCAGCTTTCCTGCCACCCGATCCCGTTCCGCAGCCACCGCACATTATCATGACCTTTGACGCCTACAAGAAGAAGGATCTCGGTTTGCTACTCGAGACCTGCCGCGAGGACATTCCGCTTTACGGGTTCTTCACCAGCGACAATCCCCAGACGGCCGTTTTTATAGCGAACTCCGTAGAAAAGTACAATGCCAAGCCCTATGTCCCGTAAGTTCACCTAATGCCGCCTCCCAAGATGGTAATTTATTCATAAATTGAGATAGTTGCCATGGTTTGATATCCGGTCTTCCCTTCAAGTATATTATTTATTAAAATCTAGTTAATGTTATCATAAACCCATTCAATACAGCACCGACAAGATAGTGCTGAAGGTGAACAAAGTAAGGAGTCCGACTATACCCACTCTGATGGCCTATGGTCCCAGCTATGTCAGCACAAACTCGGTGGTTGGACACAAAGAGGCCACCCAGTTCTTTCCGGCTAACTACAAGTCCGCTTTGCAGGAGGAGGCCGAACTGCATGCCGTCAAGACCGAAAAGCCCAAGAAGCGAAAGAAGGTAGGCATCACTGCATTCTTATGGAGTCCCCCGACTTAACTTGGGTTTCCCCGCAGAACAAAAAAGCCGGCGATGCCGAGGAGAATGGAAAGGCGGAGGCCGGACTGGCAGATGCGCAACAGGAGGCGGACGATGCGGCCAAGACCTCGCCGGAAGAAGGCGCCTCCACGACGAGCAGTGGCGAGGATAGCTGCGAGTCGCGTCCAGCAACGGCCGATGGCACGAATCCCGAAGGAGCTGCTGCCACCTAGGAAATGGTGGACACTGCATATTAGGGAGAATGTGCGTTATTTAACAATCGTATTCATTGATTCTTATACACGATACTCATAATGTACAAGGGTATTATAACTTACTTTGCAAAGAATTAATTGAAAGCGTAATATTTGCCTATTTTTTGTTTTTGCAGTTTTTTGTTATGTTTTATGCTGATATATGTTTTGTTTTTAATTCATAAGTGTATCTAATAAGCACCAGTACAATATTATAGAAGAAAAACTTAAATAAATCGAGCTATTCTTATCAAAAAAAATGATTTTCGATGACATTTTTCGGTTTGCCAAGAATTACTTGACAAACTACATGTAACATGCAGAAGGAAGCTTATTCTTGATCAGCATCACCAGCCCAGTCGATTTAGCCATGTCCGTCTGTCCATTTATACGTCTATGCGTCCGTGTGAAACAATAGATTTCAGAGACTATTAGAGCTAGGCATACCAAAATGGGTCAAATCTTTTGTCATTAAATTTGACGATAAACATGGAAGTTATTAAACAATAAACGCGCACTCGACTGTAGCTTTCTTACTTGTTAGGCTTATGTAGATGACTCACTTATCAATAATCAATTGTAAACATACCAGTAATAAACTAGCTAACTCGAATATACAAAATTTGTATGTAATTAATGAAGGTTTAAAGGAATAAGCGAGCGATGAATTTGTAATCGTCTCTCATTTTGAAACCGATTTTCGTTGCAAGCATTTCCACATCGTGCTATCATTATCTTTGTATATCGATATATGTATATACATATGTAAAAATCAGCTGTGCTTGTCACGAACGTAACTGTAAATTGAAATGTTATAACTTTATTTATTAAAAGCAAGAGAAAAAGTGACGACTGATGGATTCCAATTTGCGCAACGTAAGTCCCGACGCATGCGGATGACCCCGTCGTGCCGTACTTACCCATTCACTGGCGTTTCTTCTCCAGCTCAAGGACTTCCTCACATTATACAACAAAGTGACGGAAATGTGCTTCAGCCGGTGCGTCGATAATCTTAACGAGCGCGACCTGGCAAGCCATGAGGTAAGTAGCATCACGGCCTCGGCCAAGCTCGGCACTCACTCGCACTGTTTACTCATAAAATGTCCCATCGCCAGGACGTGTGCGTGGACAGGTGCGTCACAAAGTTTGCTCGCTTCAACCAGAATATGATGAGCTTTTACGTGGAGGTGCAGACAACTATGAATGCCAAGCGGATGGAGGAGGTGGAGGAGAAAGCGAGGATAGCCGAGCAACAGCAGCAGCAGGAGCGCAAACGGGAGGAGCAGAGACTAAAAGAGTTAGCAGCCACAGCGGTTTTGACGCCCGTTCAGCCGCTACCCGACCTGTCCCTTTAGCAGCAGTGGGCGGGGTGGTACGCCATGCCGCAGTTGCTCTTCTCGATCCTCGATAGCTAAAAGCAAATACACTCCACACACACTCATCGTCCGTTTCCTGAACCAATAGCCACACGCATTTCAAACACCCGCCGTACACAGGATGCCACACATCTGCCTCCTTGCGCTCATCGGCCTGCCGGGAGCCGGCAAGTCGACGCTCTGCGCCTGGCTACTCGGCCAGCAGGCTGGCCTGCAGGCTCGTCACCTTGTTCACCTATGCTACGACGATTTTCTAGATGTCCAAAGACCCACTTCCGAGGTGCCGTACAAGGAGCAGCGTGCGCTTATCCTTAAACTTCTAAAACAAATTGTCTCTGCCATTCGTGAAGGCACCGCTTGGCCCGAGCACATCCGTCGCAGGACAGCGGGCAGCAGCGACTCCGGTGACGACTATCTCATCCTATGCGACGACAATTTCTATTACCGCAGCATGCGCTACAAGGTGCACCAGCTGTGCCGCGATGCGGACTGCATCTTTGGGCAGATTCACATCGCCAGTAAACTGGACTCCTGCCTGCAAGCCAACGCAACGCGGAGCGCCAAAGATCGCGTGCCAGATGCTGTGGTGCGCGAAATGCACGAAAGAATGGAGCCGCCAGGATCAGAGGCTTGGGAGTGCAACAGCCTGACACTGACCAGTGCAGACTTCGAAGTTGCGGGCTGTGCGATACTTAACTTCATCAATTCCCTAAATGCCAAGCCGGTGGCAGAGAAATTGTCATCAGCAACTAAGCAGCATCCGCAGCAGGAACCATCTTTAACCCACAGCCTGGATCTGCTGCTGCGGGGGCGCATCAAGACACTGCTGGAGGGAATGACGCGGCTGGCGGACAAGCGGACTGTGAGCGGGAGACTAAACGAGGAAAGAAAGCGGATACTGATGCGCTTCCGGACAGACACGGGCGCTGGCCGGCAGGCAGACCTAAGCTACTACGTACACTTGTTAAACTAGCCTAAGATAAGCTAACTTTGTTTGAATGCCACTCCTTAAATGGCGACCTAAATACATATTTGTCACTTGACTTGTGTTAAAACTAGATTTATTTAGCTCAAAAAAATACAAGTTAACTCTAGAGGGGATCGACTCAGACCACCTTCACCTGGCTGATGTCGCGTTTCTCGATCATTCGCATCTGCTTCTTCTTCATGCGCTTGAGCTTGGCGGGATTCTTGATGACCTGGACAATCTCCGACCGCCGCTCGTTGGCCAGGCGACGTTCGGCGTTCTCGACGCGGCGCTGGTGCTTTTGCACGGCCGCTTCCTTGCGCTGCACCTTGATCTCCTTCGATTTCTCCTTGATGTAGCGAAGCTCGTCGCGCAGAGCGGTCTTCTTCTCGAACGACAGCCGGTTGACCGTCTTTTTGATCTTGCTAAATCTGCATCCAGAAGTAAGAACGACGATGAGCTTGTTTTCGATGACGGAAACCATGAACTAGTACTCACTTCTGTTTGGGCGTCTTCCAGGGCCGGTTGGACTTGGGCTGCCCGCGCGGAATAGCGTTCTCCGGCTTTTTCGGTTTCTTCTCCTTTTTCGGGAGCTGTGTCGTGACGGCGTCCTCACTCATTTCGTGAGATAAAGCTGCGTTGGCTTAAGTCAAAATGCAAACAATACAAAAGGAAAACAAATGCACGTGCTGGCTAGTGGCCTATCGATAACGCAGAACATATGACTGGCAATCGCAGGGCTGCATTTATTAAAAGTCGCTGTCGCAGAGTGGCCTGGCCAGCAGGATTTTTTAAAAATGTAGTATTTTTTGCGATTTCAGAAGAATAAAGTTTTTAAAAGTTTATGTTTTGGATCATATTATGTATTTACATATTATATATTTTTTTGTATTAATTTAATTTAACTATAATCGTTCAATTTTATTAATTTCTCTAGTTTCGCAAGAATGACTTATGTATGTACAATTAAATATACAATTCTTACATTCCGCGGGAGTCGGAATCGGCTCATATTTGGTCAAAAAAACCAATTTAGGCCAAAAGATCGGAGATGGCCATTATGATACAGCTTGCAGCCACATACGGGGATAAGCGCTCCCCAATTCTGGACATCTTCCAGAATATGCCCTTCCACCTGTGATGAGAGTGTGAAGATTAGTTGGCGTACGAACCCGAGATCGAGAAAAAAAATAGGATTAGTACTCACCCGATCTTGTGGCGATCGATTATGTTTGGAAGAACGGAGCGGAGGTAGGTGCACGTACAGATCATTAGCAGGACGACCACCAGCATGCTCTGGAAGTTGAACAAGGCACTCTAAGTAGACGGAAAGGAAGCACTAATATTAGGTTTCGCACGCATTCAGGAAATATTCATACCATGATTAATCTCAGAAGCGAAGGAGATCCGATCGGTGATGTTAGAATTCCAGAGCCTCGTCAACCTGGATAAAAACTAATAGTGATGGATATGCCAAAGCCGGTGAGCCGTTTGGAAAAGAGAACAAAATCAGCCAGTTGCTCGATTTTTGAGCATGGACTTTTGTTTCAGGATTTAAGCAAGGATAAAGGACATAATATTATACATATATATTACACTACATATACACTTTTTACTTTAGAAGAAGATATGTATCGTATATCCCCTTAAAAAAATATATATTTTTATATTTAGGGCTTTTTAAGCTCGATTTAGTATTTTGTAGTACTATTTTTAGTAGATCTTGCTGGCCACACTGGCACGGAGCGCCGCTTCGAAAGAATTTCAACACCAAGTGAAATTAAACTTAAATTTATGCTCATTCGGACAAGGCTGCTCTTAGGACACATGCGATAATACAAAATGGGACGACGCACCACCTTGGAACAGCGCGAGTTCGTGCTTTCCCTCTATAGATCTGGCTACAAGGAGCGTCAAATCACCGAGGAGACATCCATTCACAGATCCACTGTTCGCAAAATCATACAGCGATTTATCGTGGAGAACCGATTGACGGACAAGAAGGGCAGGCAGGCGCCAAACAAGATCTTCACTGTGCAGGAGGAACTGGAGATCATCAACATGTTCTATGCACAGCCCACTCTGTCCGCATCGAAGCTCGCCGAGGCAGTGACCAGGCAGTTTGGCAAGCCGTGCTGTCCGGAGGTGCTGCGGCGTTTACTACGCGTGAATAATATCAATGGCCGGCACGAGTGGTGCCGGCGCACCCTGAGCCAGGGGAACATACAGAGCCGCCTTCAGTTTGCCACGGAATTTCTGGTGCAGGAGGCAGCCTTCTGGGAGAGCGTGATGTTCGTCGGCACGGCCAAGTTTCATCTGATTGCCTCGGAGGAAACGTCGTATGTGCAGAGCAAGTGGAACAATAAGCGACAACCGTGTGGTGGAGGTGGTATCCTCGTTTGGGGCTGCTTCTCGGCGGCGGGAGTGGGCAACATTGTCCTCAAGGAGACGAAAATGACCTCAGCTGTATTGTGCTCTATCCTCAAAGATAATTTACTGCAAAGCGCCGACGATCTTGAACTGGGGAAACGGTTCCATTATTATCACGAGAACGACTCGTCGCACAAGTCGTCCCTCCTCCGTCAATGGTTGGCCGACAACTGTCCGGGACACTTCGTGGAACAACCGCCCCAGAGTCCGGATCTAAATGGGATTGAGAACATTTGGCCAATGCTGAACCAGGCCATGCGCGGGCAAAAGATAGACAATATGATGGACTTGAAGAATGCCATTATGTACGAGTGGCAGCAGATAACACCGGACATAACCCGGGCCCTCGCTCATTCCATGCCGCACAGACTCCAGCAAGTCGCTGCTAACCAAGGGGGCCATACCAAGTATTAGCACTGCCCCGAATAAGGAGCCCCTGCAGTCAGATCCTTCAGGCTATTTTTGTATCAGTGGTTCGAAGACCTTTGCCGAAGTCGCACAAATGTTGATATATATTAATTTAAGACAAACTTACAAGTGTTATAATGAAGATACTGAAAATTATTTTTTTGCAAAGAATCATTCCAATATATAACATACTAGGAAAGAGTTTCTTAACTAGCTATTTAAATTAATAAATTATAAACAATCAAAGGTTGTTATAATGAAGTTAATCAGGGAACATAGTTAAGGCTAAGCTGAACTACAACAAATGTTATTCAGCTTATATTACGCTTCAATAAAAAAAATACATTTAATATTTGTACCTCTTTTCATTTTGTTTTCTTCGCTTCTCATCTTCTGATCAGCATCCTTGAGCTTTGAAGTTCTCACGCTGTCGACTCTCATCCCTTAGTCTCCCTCTGACTTTAGAAAATATGTACTTATGTATAACCGGTACTTGTAAGGCAAAGGGGTAAAAAGCAAAGCTGGACAACTAAAAAAAAACACCCTCTTACCGTAGTCATGAGCCAGACAGAAATTGCAAGGAATTGCAGAGGCTCGTCCTCCCCGCCAAGTGTTGGCTTTGTTCTCGTCAAAGAGAGCAGCTTAAAAATGAACCAGCTGTGACAATTATTATATATAATATTCAATATAATATTATTTTTTATGCGATCGTTACTGTGGAAGCGGTTTTCATAAAATTAAAACAGAAGTTCTTAAATCATTAAAAATGGCCATATCTGAAAGTATTTGAAAACATGTTGGAAAACGTCGAAGTTATAATATTTTTTCCATGAATTGCCCTACTCCCAAAAGAATCAAACATAATTATTTCTTCCCCTAGGTGATTACAGAATATACAGCTTCTATCGTTGTTCTCTGTCAGTTCTCTATTTGGCTTTTCTGAAAAAAAACCTTGTACAGCGTTCCGCATCTTATTTGTTATAATATAAAAAACAAAAGAGATGGAGAAGTAAAAAGCTTCCTCCTTCTGGCCCTTCATAGGCTGGCTTATCACAAGCCGAAAATATTTGCAATGAGGTCCGGAGAAATTCCCAAGTCTGGATTCTGAACCCTTTAAGGCGGTCGATACCTTGCTGTATAAAAAGATCTGTGTAATTATTACACTGTAATATATGCAAACAATCGAGTATCGATTTTCGCTAAAGCATAAAATAAAGTCAAGAAAAAGGAAACAGTTTGAAGAGAATTCTTTTTTCAAAAATTGATTTATTTTTTTTTTAACATGATGAACAACAAAGAAGCTCATTTATGTAACCAATATGGCGGTTAATGTGCGCAACTGCTAAGATTATGGCGGAGCCACTGCGCCCCGGAATTTGGAAAATCAAAAAAAATTCGTGCAATAGGTAGCCAGATACCAGTGGTTTCTTGTTTGCTGAAGCGGTGGCTTTAGTGTGCCACTGATCTAGATCTAGATACGCCGGAATTGCTGGGGAATCGGAATCTTTGGTGTGGGCATGACCAGGAATTTTATTTCACTTAACAATTTAAACATTTCGACAACGCCAAACCCAACGATGCAGACGATGATGCCTGCCCTCCGATCTCCTTGGCCAACTTTGGCATTAATTTACATATTTACATCAATGAACGTGGGATCCCGTATGGTTGGAAGGGGGAACTTCGGGCTCTAGTCGATCTTAAGATTCACCGACGATCCGGAGGTTCCGCCTCAACTTCACGGTTGTGCTGATCAATGTTGTAATGGTAGAAGAAGGACTTGCCGTACTCGAAGGACGATATCATGATCGCACACGCAGGCGCCACCTTGAATAGACGCGGCCCCAGTCCAGAGAAAATGGCCGGAAGACCGCCCAGGCGGTAAATGCTGACAAGGCGCCCCGCTACCGACTTGGTGACGACCTGCTGCTTGGGTGGATTATCTGCCGTAATGCAAACCGAACCATTGTCAATGCGTGTTGTGTAGAAAGAACGGGTCTCAGCGATCTGGACAGCAATGGGCCTACCTGCGAATATGAACTTCTCGCCGAACTCGATCTGCTCGTGCGTTTTCACCACATCGAACGGCGTGGTAATAGTGGCGGCCACCTGCAAAGCGAGCGGAATAAAGTAAATACTAGCATATATCCGGGTATATTTAGCCCCATAAATCCACTTACCGATCCCGATATTGCTCCGGCCATAAAGCTGAAGCCAAAGGTCGGCTCCACCACGCCGAAGGTGCTCTTGAGGTACTCGTAGCAAGTCCAGTATATGCCCGAGAAGGGCACGTCGCGCAATATTGTCGGCGGCAGGCCGCGCCACAGACCCAGAACGCCCTGCGACTGCACCACCTGGCGCACGGTGCCAAACATCTCGGCGTGCGTCATCCGTTGCGACTGCATCTTGGTGCGAATCAGCTCGACTGGACTGACACAGGTGACTGCCAGAATGCGTGCCGTAACGCCCGCCATCAGGGGCACCAGCATCGGAATCGGTTGTGGAATGTCACGGTCATGGTCCGTGCCGCTGGCGTTCCAGGGACGCCGCAGGTACTTGTAGTGGATGTCGGTGAAGCGGGCTTTGAACTGCTCATAGGCCACGAAGTAAATGATGGTCGAGGGCAGGGCCGAGATGAGGGTGGGGCTGAGGCCCGACCACAGCGAACCGATGCCCTCGGTACGGCTTATCTTAATAAAGGCGTCCTGTTGATGGCGGAAGGCGAGAAATTGGATTTAGGATGACTCTCAATTAGGCTTGGGACTAATAATACTCACAATGGTGCCAGAGAAGCGGGGAGCGGGCTTGGAGGCTGCTGCCGGATTCGGCGTGTCCGGGCCGCAGGGACAGATGTGGTCCATTAGGCCGTTGCAGTAGAGGAAACACTTTTTCGAGAGTAGTGCCTGTTGCTGTGCCTGCAGCCGCGTTTTGATCACATCCAAGGGGGTCACTGCAACCGGCAAAATAAGTTTAAGAGTTTACTCTGCATTTGGTTTAGCCTGAGCTCTACTCACTGAAGCAAGCGGTTATCATGGCGCCGCTGCACGCGGACGCCACTTGCTGCAGGGGTCGTATCCGAAACCGAGGGTCCGTCATCGTGGCCTTCGTTTGGCTCTGGCTTGGGGTCGCTGCAGCTGCCGCCGCCACAGCCGCAAGGTGCGCACAGGGCCCCCGTGTGGCCATATCTTCAGCTGATGCTGTTGTCGTCGCACGAGTTTCTTTGCTAGATGTCACCTCGATAGGCTGGCGGCGATTGGAGTGAATGAGTGCGGCGATGAATGAGGGTGAGATATGATTGGCCGAGAGATGACACTAACTAGCGGCTGTCTTAACCGTAGACACTACACGCTCCAATTAGGCAAGCCACTCAACCATTGTGAAATAGTTTTCAGATCCAAAATAAAACACCTTGTCTGTCCCCTAAGTCCCATTTCCATTACGTTCCCCCAAATTCCTATGGAGTGTTGCCGTTGGCCAGCCGATCAGCTGTTGCCATGCGGCGGGCCTCCCCTCGTGACACGAGCTTCGATAGCCGATAATATTGATATCATTACATTAATTGAAACTAGTATCACAAAATTAGCAAAAAGCAAGCATTCAGAATAATACAAATTTAAAGAAATTACATTATTCATTAATTACATTAAGTTCAAACTATTCATTCACGCACAGTAACCAAATACGTGCCATTTCCCAAAATTGTTTCAGCTACTTGATATTAATCGATATTTGATAATCGATTTGAATTAAATATATTTCAAACCTAATTCGGGATTTTCCAAAATTTAAGATTACGTAATAAGAAGGATAGGACATTTAGCATTATTTTCAAGTGAATCTATTAAGAGATTATACTTTATGTAAGCTTATCAGTTAATATTTTGGTTAGCCAAAAAATCTCTAGTGGCTGAAACGGATCATTCAAAAGATTTAGTAATAAATAATATTTAGTAATACTATGTATGTACATACATATATTAATTGAATAAATATTTAATCCCGATATCTGGTATCCCGCCCTTTGTAGCTACTTACATGTTTCCTGTAGATCCATGTTGTAGTGAAAGAAAAACGATTTGCTGTACTCAAAGGTTGAGATCATTATTGCACAGGCGGGCGCCACACGGAGCATGCGCGGAATGACCCCAACGTAGAGTCCACGAGTTCCCTGCTGCCGGTAGATCTTGCCCAGGCGGGAGAAAACCGAGGGCTTGCTTAGAGTACTACCGGTACTGGACATCGCTGGCCTTCGGAGCTGGCCGGTGCCACTGGCATTGGCAGCCTCCTCAGAGAGCACGCTCTGACCCAGCTCTATCTGAGTGTGGGTGGTGACCAGGTCAAAGGGCATGGTCACTAGAGTGGCTACCTGCAAGGCATAATTATATCTGATTTCTGATCGCTAAGGTGTTCTCTGTGCAGCGGAAGAGCGCACCGCTCACCACCCACCGCTCCGGAGACAGCGCCCGTGAGAAAGCTGTACAGAATTGACGGCTGCGTAACGCCGAACGACCGCTTCATTGCCTCGTAGGCAGCCCAGTACGCGCCGGAGAAGGGAGCGTCGCGCATCACGGTGGGCGGCCAACCACGCCATAGCCCCAGCACTCCGTGTTGCCGGGTGAGATTGCGCAGCACCCGCCACAGCTCCGAGTAGGTCATGTGCTCGGATTGCATTTTTATGCGCACCATTTCGATGGGTGTGACGGCAGTGACCACTAGGGTCCGCGAACAGATGCCCGAGGCCATAGGCACGTAGTAGGGCACAACTGAGGCAGCGGAAGTCGGGGCGTTCACATTTCTTGTCCTCCTCGTGACGTCCAAGGGATCCCCGGCGGCGGCTCCAGATTGTGACTCCCAGAACTGGGCCTTCGCAGCCTCATCGTCTGCAGTCAAGTTGTCGGCGCTCTTGAGCGATACCAGGTAGAAGTGGGACAGGGAGTTCATGAGATACTCGTACGTCACAAAGTAGATGATCGTGGAGGGTAATGCCGAGACGAGGGTGGGACTGAGGCCGGCCCACAGACCACGCAGACCACTAGTGCAAAGGATCTTGACGAAAGCATCCTATGCCGGAAGGAAGATAATCCCATAAGCGACACCTTTGTAAGCCCGAAAAGAGCTCTTACCATTGAGCCGCGTGGTGGACGCAGGTTGTAGGGATTCCGGCCCTTCTTCGGGTAACACAGGTCGCTGGAACTGCACACGTGCGTCATCAGGCCGTTGTGGAAGACATAACAAAGTTTCGAAACGGTCGGTCGATGACGGATCGTGTGCTGCGTCTGCACCCGCGTCTTAACCACCTCCAGCGGCGTCACTAGGGGAGAGATGAGGGTGTAGGTGTTGGAAGATCACGGTGGTTTTACCCTTGCAAAGTACTCACCCACTAAGGTGGTAAGAAGGCCGCCGAAAAGCGCCGAAACAACCTGCTGCATCGGCTTGATGCGGTATCGGGGATCCGCTTTTAGGATCAGAGTGGCCAACGCCAGCGGATCATTCGTATCCTTTGACGGATCATCAACTCCGCTCAGGTTCCCCACCTGCGTTGGCATTTTCCTATTCACTGTCGACGATTGGGCTGCAGATAGACGGCAGCACCTGTTGTCCTCAAGAAAGACATCCCTGGAGATCGCTGCTTACTTTGGGTAAGAGCGCTGGCAAACTATACTATTTCTGGGCCGAAATATTTTTTCGGAACAAGTTTACACACATCGAGATGAGTAAAAAATTTTGGACTGAAACCTACAGTTCACAGACGTCACTCCCACAAAAATACACTAACATAAATGTGTAGATCTATTAAATAAAACCATCTATTAACGGGGTGAAATAGCCCTTTCAACTGTACAAATTTCTGATATTATACAAGGTGACGGGAGGGAGATTTTCCTCGGTTATTTTCGGTTGGCGAACTGAGTAATACTATCTTTTGAGGCAGGGACTCGTCAGAAAATTGAAGCCCAACCAGAGGCAATTCTACGTAGAGAATATTATTTCGATCTGGTATCCTCTGATATAATAACAAGAGTAATGCCATTCCTACCTGGTATAAATGGGATTTGATTGGAAAGTTAAAGGTTATCGGAACGATAAACATGAAGTCGTATTGAAACCCTTTATTTTTAAGATTAATTCGAATTAAATTCAAGGCGAGCCACCAACATATTTGTTTACTTTTTTATTTTTCCACAATGCCGATTTAATTTCAATGGTTTTGCTTTACGTAAATTCCAAATAGTAAATAAAATAAGTAAGGCAGATGAATATTCTTTTATTTAGTATTCAAATCATATGCGAAACCAAATGACTTCAAGGATCATTCAAATCTATCCAAAATATGTGTTTCAGAATAACTTCTAATGGGGGGAAAGGAAGTCGAAGTCGAAGTCGAGGTCGAGTAAGCCCAGTTTAGTGATTAAAATCTATTCCATGTTGGACAGGTCGTGATTTATTTGTCGATGGGAGGAAAGGAAAACCAAATGCGGGGAACAACTACGACAAGATTGATTACGTTTAATGCGAAAATTATAAATATGAATTAAATTAATCAAATTTAATAATAATTTGAATTACATTTAAGTTAATTATGAGTAGTAAGTCAGTAACATAGTTTAGCTTTACGTCGGAACCAAAAAAAAAATATTAATCATTTGGATAGGATAGTCCAATGTGTGTGTGTTTGTGTGTATGATGTAATCCGATTGCGGTAGCCTCCTCCTCCTGGGCGGGATGGTAGTGGTGGTGGCGGTGACAGTGACGGTGACGGTGACAGTGACAGCGGCGTCTTTCACTTGTGCGCAATGGGAATCAGCGTTTCGCCGGCGGTCAGCGCTGGCAGCGGTGCATCCACGGTCAGGACACCGTCCTTGCTAAGGGACGAGCGGATGGACTCGGGATTGACGCCCTTTGGTAGCAGGAACTCCCGATTGTACTCCCTGTACACGCTCTTTGTGTCCGACTTCTCTTCGTGCTTGGCGTGCACCTAAAACGAATATCAAGAACTTAGTAACATTCGTGGCAAGATTCAAGCGGGGCCTTATCTTACCAATAGCTTCTGGTCAACGGTTTTCACCACAATCTCCTCGGGGGCATACTGGCTAACGTCGAAGCGCAGCTTGAGAACTTTGTTGTCGCCCTCATCCTGCAATTGAAGGAAGTTATGTTGAGTTCTTATGAGGATTCTTATGAGGGTTACGAACCTGTATCAAGGGTGAGCTGATGTCGGACACGTAGTTCTGTTGCTTGGGGATTCGGGATGGCAGGGCCGAGTTTGTCGTTGAGCTGCAAAAGAAATACATCAGAAGGTTAGAACTGGGCAACCACACACTGAAGAATGCCAAACATAAAGTGTCGAAAAAAAAGGATAAAAGAAAGTGTTAGGAGAGACTATAACCTATTTGTGGAGTTTGTGGTGGTGGTGGTGGTGCTACTAGTCGTAGTTCTAGTGCTGCGAAAGGTCTTGTGCAATGTGCGCGTAAAGGCCTCCATTCTGTTGCTTTTCGAGGATGCGACTGATCTCATGCCGGCGAGCCCAACTCAAATGAAGCCGAGTCCCAGCCAGGGATTGCGTATATAAATAGATCCGACTTCCGCTTCTCTCTCGCAGCTATGTTTACGGCTCTGAAGGGGTCAGGGAGCAGCTGCCACTCCGACATGTCGTACCGACATTCACGTGTCGTGTATATATCTTTTCCATTAAGAAAACAATATTTTCCGACAACCCCGGGGAATGCGAATGAGCTCAAACACTTGGAACGCTGCCAGCGAAGATTCCTTCTTCATTTGCTCTAAAAATGAGCCTATAAGGTTACAGGCAATGGAATCATACTTGTATATCTTTCGTTTTTAAGGAAACTGCCTGGAAGAAATTACAACTGACTTCTCTTAGTAGCTATAGGAATCCTATATGTCTTGTGCCTACATTTGTTTGGGAAATCTGATCTGGTCCAACGACTAAATCTGTATGTATGTACATACTTATATAAATAAACCCAAACACGCTTGTGTGCGTCTGCTTGGATTTAAAAATGGATTTGCGTTCCTTGAAGTGACACCCTCCCCGTGACTGCTCATCCATCCATCCGATCATCTTATTATTCCTACAGCTGTCATTTGGATTGAATTCATTTTTCTGTTCATTGTTGTTCATTGTCATGTTCATTGTTGCGTTCATTCTAGGTTCCTTAATGTTCATTCTACTGTTCCATCAATAATTATCTAATGCTCATGTTGTATTCATTCTATGTTCTTTTAATATTCCTTCAGTGCTAATTTGGTTTTCATTTTGTATTCATTTCAATAGTATTGTGGCATTATGTTTCTACAAATTGATACATTCATGTTCATTTTTGTGTTCCTTTCTCTGTTTTCTAAGTGTTCATTTTGTGTTTATTCGATGTTTACTTTATGTTGATTTTAATTTTCAATTGATGTTAATTTTCTGTTCTTCAGTGGTTGAAGTGGTGAGGCCCCTGATAGACTCGCTAAGTTCCTATTTGGACTTCATTTCAAGGCAAGTTCCCAGATCCCAAAATTGATTATTTTCCTAATAACATACATCATTGCTAAATTATTTAATTATAACAAGCTTATTTTAATCACACATTTTGCTGTAATGTAATTTGCACCTAATGAGTCTGGTACTTCCCCGTGACTTATCAGTGATCTGTGTTCATTTTAGGTTTGACACTATGCTAAATAATCGAAATGTAAATGTTTGTATTCAAATTTAGCGTCGATTAAGTGCCTGATTGGTTTTTGTATTAAATTTATACAGAATCTAAGTAAATATACATACATATTTACATACATATGTAAATTTATTTAAGAAACTGTGCATCTTGTTATTAAGTGTGTAACGTGTTTGCGGTTGTAGTTGGTTCTCTCCTTTATTTTAGTTAAGTAATTTTGTGCGGGGATTGCAGTTAAAAGAAAATTAAATGATTAGATACAAAAATTCAACTCAAATTAGATACAATAATCGAAAAAATGGGGGCAAACGTGGTGAATAATAAGGTTGGGTGAATAAGGGTGCGGGGGATATTTTGTTTTTGTTCTACTTTCTACGTTTTTGTACCTGGTCGTTGTTGTAGTTTTTTTAGTAGAGCTTTTTTATTTGTTTTTTTTTTTTAGATAGGAGAAAGGAGATTATTATAATATTAGAATAATTGCGGTTGTTTAATGTATTCCAAGCGGCAAGAAAAGAGAATAGAGAAAATAGAGGAAAAAGAGAGAGATATTAAGTTAGGTAAATAGGTATATATGTACATACAAATACAAATACATACATAGCGTACATATACAGGGGGGGGGGGTTGTTATTATAAAAATAGGTCACCGTTGCAGCGGCTTTGCCCAGACGTTCTTGCAGTTCCCTTCTACCTTGCACACATCAGCCCGAAAAGCGATAAATTTGATTGACCGTTAAACAGAGCCACCTGTGTAAGCGTGGCGCCAGTATACATATGCACATATGTACGCATGCATGTGTGTATATAAAATTGTGCATGTGTGCTTGTGCGTGCGACGAGAGTCTTCGCAGATAAGCGACCAACAGAGGGCGCTTCTTATCAATCGAAACGTGAACGTGCCATTTTGGCGACCTTGCGGCCAGAGTGCGCGCGGTGCAGGTTAGCAGGCGGCCGTTGATCAATAGCCGCTAGTTTGGCCAGAGGCACACGCTAATGACTAATACCAATCACCGTTAGTCCGACAAGTGTTTAGGCGTATGAGTGGGAGAGAAAGCACCTGCTCTTGCCCTCACTCTTCCTCTCTCTGTGCTGGCAAGCACACAGGCACAGACACACACAAACACATGTCTGACTCTATCTCTCTGGCATCTGATGACGATGATGTCATGCATATTTTTTCGTTATTGAAAAGCCAAACGCAAGGAAACTGAAGAAGAAACGAAAATAAACACACACACATACAACACACGAAAAAGTAAAAAAAAACAACAACGAGAACGAGCGCAAACAAAATTGTGCTCTTTTGTTGTTGTTTGCCAAGCGCGCAAATTGAATTATCGATTACCAGCGATTACGACGATCGCCGGTTTGTTTGTCATCGAAATTGGAGAGGAGAATCGCAATGGCTAAAAACTGGCATGATATCATCTCCACTTGTTCGCTGGAAGTATCAGCATCCAGCCACAAATAATGGCAACTAAATTGCGAAATCTGTTTCGCACTCACACACACACACACACACACACAAGTGCCCAGTGCTATTTGCATGATAAATAGATATTTGTTCAGCGTACTTATTTGTTTAAACTATGCGCACACAGAGCCACCCACGCGCAAGGCCGATCAATGGGGCTATAAATCCGGCAGATCGATTAAATTGCCAGTTTTAAATACTGAGTCCAAATTCAAAGGAAATACACGAAAATTCGAAATCAAAAGAAAATGTCAGTAGGCTCGCGAGTTTTAAAACTATTTCAAAGAATAGATCAAAGATACATATGTATGTACATTCCTGTCTTTTATTCAAATAATAAACCAATATCAAAGTAAAAGCCATATTTAAGTTTAAATTCGACAGAGAGCGATCAAAAATGTCAGTAGGTGCGAGTAATGGTAATGGTAATGTTATAAATGTTCCTTTTATTTAATTTATGTATGTAGATACATATGTACATATGTATATACGATTTGGAAATATTTTTAACTGTATTCAGGATTCTTTTAAGCCCTGTAGATAGTGGTACTTTATACGAATCTGATCAGTTTGATCTTAACAATGGAATTGCCCAAACACCTCAAGATTAATATAGGACATGACATAATATTAATTAAATAAACGTTGCATATCTTTTTTTGTTTCTGTGCACCAAATACTCTGGTCTCTCAATAAAATTGATCAATATATTTACATATGTATGTAGGCACATATCTGTATATGTGTATATACATATATATCTGCCGATCGGCGAATTAATCGTATCATTTGGTTTTCATTTGCAACCGAATCTCCAGCAATGTCTGCGGAAATTCAATGAGGAGGCGCCACCACTTAAATGCGGTTTAAGGCCGCGGCAACGCCGCAATTGGCAATGTTTCAATACAAGTCGCTGCACACCCTGATTCACCTCCTATACGGAACCCAATAAACAGTGGCATTTACATGCCAATTTAATTTCACATCATAAAAAATAGCGCCAATTGCCAATCGATATTTCTGGTATATTTTTCGTTTATCCAGACAAGTGAAACCACATGTATTCCTCATTTCGATTGGATATCCTTACGCAGAAGGTTTAGATTCCAAGCTCTTTGACTGAAGTTCTTCTGGGTTAAAGTTCAGATTTTTTTTGTGAATATAATCGTCAGTTATAGCCTAACAAAATTCAAAGCTTAAACCTTCAGCCTTCCCCAGTTTTGTGTTCGTGTAGAACATCCTTCGTTCTTCAAGTCAAAGGCAAACTGCTGTAACCAGTGAAAGACTTTTCTATGTGGACTTGCACCTAAATACATACATATGTGGATTAATGACCATTTGCATGAGTGACGTGTATGTTGGCCGAATGGCTCTATCCGCTGAGTCACTCGGTTAGCCTGCGGCGCATTAATCGGCGGCACGCCATACCCGCAGATGTCAAAGGTCGCGGCGTTGGTCGGTGATTGGGTTGGAAGTGGGTGCTTGGTGAATAAGGCTCGTCGCCACGCATCAATAATTTGTTTTGGAAGCCAAGCAGTAGGGAAAAGCACCTGCAGCACACACACATATAACACACAGGTGTGCCTGCCTGTCTGCCTGGGGGGGATACACCAATTTAGGTTAATTTCCTTTCATTGCCAACTTTCTGTTCGAATGGCCAAAGTTGGCAAGTGGAGCTAAGTTGAAGTTGGACCAACCAGGCAAGGGATTGGCCTCCGTTCCTCTCTGTTGTGGCCATGCAAATGCAAGGCAACGACAACAAACGCGAGGTGGACTGGAAATCGCTTCGATTATGTCATAGGCCGAGGTCGTCCCAAAGTGGAGCTCACGGGCTTTACGGAACGGATTTGTTTTTTGTTTTTTTTTTTGTCTCTCATCACCACAACAGGGCGCCCACGCAACGTAGTCGCTTTTTTGATTGAGAGGCCAACGAGGCGCGCAACCGCGACGGCTACGTAATTTCTGTTGAGACGCGTCTCTGTTTATTGGGTAAATATTTGGGCCATAAAGCAAACCTACACAGAAAACAGCAAAGAATCGCGAGAGGCATAATAAAAATTAAATGCTGCAGCAGATACGCAGTACGTATCCCAAAGATAATATACAAATTCTGATTTTATATTTTTTGGGAACCAAGATCGCAGTGAGTAGGCGACAGCAAAGAACATTCTTGTTAATCGATATTATAAGCGATTTTTGTCTACAAAAACATCAATGACTTTGGTTGAATCAATTATTAATATTTTCGTAGATATATAAATATATTTTTTATAAGAATTTTGATAATTCGGAGCCCAAAATGAACAGAACTTTATGTGGATACACATTTTGTCGCAAGGAACTTGAAAATGTAGATTAATTAAACTGAATAACCTAAGTTTTCAATGGTTTTATGTGGAAAATCGGGTTTAAATCGATAAACATCGATGTTTTTAGACAGAAATTATCAAATTTTCGACAGTGCATGTGCCTTGGCCCAGGTGAGAGCATGTTTGATCTCAAGATCTAGCTGCTATTCGAAAAAATTCCGCTATGGCCCATATAACGGGGTTGCATAAACGGGCGCAGGCAGAAATGGCGACTTAAGAGATCGCCGGAAGGGGAGCAAGAAATGCCGTGGTTTCGTGGATGGGGCGGGGAGGCACTCACGGACACTCATGTGTTTTCTTGGCCGGAGACAGCGGCGGAGAATTTAGAACGCGTGACTCATCCTCCCCCCAGAGCGACGGCGGCAAAGAAATGTATCTGGGGCGCAAATCGCCCCGCTGGCCTTAGCCCACTGGCGTCCATGTGTGTGCGTGGTGGTGCGGTGTCTGCCTGCGCGCGTGTGTGCTCCAGACCAGCAGGCGATGTGGCAAGACATGCGCCTATATTTAGAGCCCAGAACGCAAACGCACCGCGAGATGAATCAACCGAATCGGTGGGATACGGTTAACGTCCAACGGAACCATGTTTCGGCTGAGAGTGAGGGTGAAGGTGAGGGTGATGGTGAGGGTGACGGTGAGGGTGTGGTAGACGTTCCTAATCTCTGGCCAAACTGCCGAATCATCAGCATTTTGATAGCGTTGTTGTCAACGCAAATCGTGGGCCAACAAAGTTCCACCGCCGAATTTTTGGCACACAATCTCACATCGTACATCACATAATCCCGGCGAAAACGCACACTCGTGTGTTTGCTCACCTGGTGGACTCGAAGAAGTTGGACTCGCGGTTCATCAGCTCGTGGCGGAACTTGGCCATCTCCTCCTCCATTTTGCGCATCTCGGAATCGAAGCGCTCGCGGATGTTGCTGAACTCCGTGTCTATGACGCTGAAGTCGCCCAGCTTAATGGGGATATTCCTCTTGTTAGCCTCGGCCATTTCTGTGCTGGATTGGTGGTTGATTGTTGTTGCTTATGTGTCGGATTATACCGTTCTGTTCTGCTCGACGCGCTCTCGAGCTCTCGAGTTGGTTCACTTGCTAATCGGCGGAGAAACCGAAAAAAAATGTTGGAATACAATGGGCTTTCTATATGTATTTATGCCTCAAGACGGTTGCCTGTCTGTATGTGTGTATATCTTTGGCGTGTCGCACTATTCAGTTTGGCGCGTTTCAATTTCTCGACTGTTTTGCATTCTCTGGCAGTTGTCGCTTTTATAGTGCCGGACTTGGCAGTGCCGACGCAACCGCAGCCACAAGAGCGCGAGAGTAGAGAGCGGAGAGCAGAGAGCGAAGAGCGTGCCGGTCTGGTGAAAAAAAAGACAACATGGCCGGGCCAGACACCCACACAGGCAAAACAAGAAGAGCGCAGTAGGCGACTATGGGAATACCCTGTACTCGACCAAATATATATGTACACATTTTCTATATTTGTTTGCTGGTAGAACGGTTTCTTAAGCACAACTTAAACTTCACCGTTCACATTGTCGGTTAAACAAAAGGGGTTTTCGTCAAGAGTTGGTCTAAGGAGTATTAATGATTCCCACACCCTAAAACTCATTTATATATATTTAGTAAATGTACATTAAGCATGACAACTATTAAATGAAATAAATAATTTTATTGCAAATCCTGTCTTCGAACTGTGATCGCTATACAAAGAATCTAGCATACCCTTATACTCAGCGAGTACCGTATAACAAGAATATGCTCTCTCCGCTCTCTCGGCGCAACAACAATGGCCCAAATCAGTGGCGTAAGCAGGAGCTATAAAGGGGGCTGTTTTTGATGCGTTATTCACAGTGTGCGTGCGTAAAAAAATCTTTGATTAGCTTAACTCCCAAAGCCCCCGCTTAAGCCACTGGCCCACAATGTCTCTCCGAATGGGCAGTGCGAGTGAGACGGTGAGAGACGAATTGCCACTAGTTCTGCCTCGGATACACTACCCATCAGAAAGATGATTAGTTACAGGACCGATTTTAAAATAAATTGCATACTTGCTGGCACTTAGCCTTAAATTAAATTATTCCTGACTTGAATATAAAATATTTATTATGGCAATTCCTAACCACATACCAAATTTTATAACTATGATGGATATATGTATGTACATATATAAATAATTATTAAATTGTAGTCAGAAAGAGTATATCCCACTCGAACTGCTGACTAACGGGAGTTTCTCCATTTCCCTTGTGTGGGAGCTTCTCAATCACGACTCAATAGTGGGTTCCTGGGAGTTGGCAGACTGCATCCACGATCCGTAGCCCATTTGGCTAACTGCTAACTGAGCGCAAACAGTTAGGTGGTGACGTGGTGGCCCTGCCAATGGTGGTGGGTGGCGCTGGAAGTCGCTGTGGAAGTGGGAAATGGAAATGGAAGTGGCGGCGACAGTGTAACCGGCCACGTTAACCAGTTCGAGATCAACGCTGCCTACCGTTTTTGGGATCAAGATGATTTGTAACGCCAGCAGTGTCGATGGGACCACAAATTAGCCGGAGTGGGCGGCGACGTAGGCGTCTCAGATACACTCACAGACGCAGTCACAACGACATCCACATCCACTTCCACATCCCTGCCCACTCCTCATCGGTTTTGTTTGTAAACAAATCCAAAGCGAAATGACTCAGCAGCGTGACATTGGCCGTCAGACTTGGAATGGGACTCGGGTTCGTGCGTCGAGTCAAGTCGAGCCGAGCGCAAAAGATGTCCTTTTACGGAGCGGCGAGCGCGGGAATGCATATGAAATGAGCCGGACCTGACTGCATCGGATCGCTGCGGCAATTACCCAAGCGTTTTATTGCGACCACAGTGACAGCTTTCGGATTATGAGATTATGATCTGAAATAAATATTTAATATATAAAAATTTACAATATTATTCTGTCCAACTTTTCTTCTTTGAACAATTTGGGAGTCAAACACCTTGTGTTCTTAGATTTTTGATTTTCTCAAACATGTTTTTATTTCCTTTCAAACAACTAATTGCGGCTCTAATTTTAATAGAGTTTACAAGCTAAATAAGAACATACATACAAAATGTGGACTACTATTGAGTTATTTAACTATTTTGCACATTTTTATGAATTCTAAAATGTTATACGAAGTAGAAAAAAAAATGTAGAAATTCAACAGTTTTCCCCGAGTCATGTCTGAGAGAGCCTCGACTGTATTCGAAAGTCATACATACATATGCAGTCATTCCCGTTTCCATTTCAAAATTCCATTGGGGGGCAATGACAACAGAGCCATTCAAATAATAATAGATTTAATCATGAATTACAAAAATAAAATGACAATCATCGGTGATCAACGCTAAAGGTGTTTTGATTCTGTTCTGTATTATTTGGCAGCGCCCACATGGACGCGACACGGCCGCTAATGCCCCCTGTCCAAACAATAAACTCATTTCATTTTCATTTTCATCGAAATTGTCGACCTTGGGCGGCGACAGAATCCCCAACTAATCAGCAAAGAATAATGCGGACACATCCATCTATTGCTATGTACATACATACATATGTGCAGGAGTACGTATGTATGTACATATATGTGATGTACATAGCTGAAGAACGTTTTGAGTACATAACAAGTGCTACATATACAAGCGAGTAGCGCAAACAAAATATGCCATCCATAAATTGCTAAATCGGATAATCACCAAGATAAACAAATTCACAAGAGAAAAAGATTGTCTAAGAAAGATATACTCTCACCTTCTTTAACTTGATAGAAAGTAATGAAAGCCAGAAAAAGGCATAGTACATATGTACATAGTTAGTTACATAGTTAAAGCTATTTTCCACATCGATTCCAATTTGATTTTGATTCTTTTAAACAAAATTTATTTTTCTAATAGTACTTGCGTCTTATAAGAATATTTAACCAGTTGTATTATTTAAACAGAGGTTCCGTTTTTTGTAACCTAAAATGTTCTAAAAATCTTAATCTTATGCCAAATGGAACTTCAAAAGTTTAACTGTAGTTACAATAGTATTAATATGGGAAAAGCGCCTTGAGAAACAATTTGTAAGTATGTATGTACATATGTATGTACATATGTATGCATATCTTAAGGCATCGCCGAAATATTGGGAAAACAAATTTTCCCCACGTCACCAGAATGTTCGAAAGCTGCAAAATGCGGCGTGAACGAAAACAGAAGCAAGCAACAGAACAGGGTATATGTATATGTACATACATATGTATGTATGTATGTATGCTCATACATACATACATAATGGCTCTAGTCATCTCCGCCAGTATGTCATCCCACTAGAAGACTACGTAGTCCGCAGTCCGTAGTCCGCCCATCCGGAGCCCCCGCCCAGTCAGAAATCAATCAAAATTTGCCTCGCGATGATTTAGCATGGAATTTTTGGCCGATGATTATGAAAATGATGAGAATTCACTAATTTTTCAGCTCGGGCAAATGGTGAACGCGATCTCCTTCTGCGTGGGCGGGGCCTGGGGTCTTCATTGGCATTGCTCCTGCTTGACGACAGCATTTTAGGCACACACAAACATACATACAAATGTATTATATATTTGTATGTGTCATCTCTGGCTAAAAGGCAAATGCTGTTAATATTCAAACAAAAGTACACGCATTGCAACAACTGGCCTGAAAAATCTATAAAAATAGGTGAATACAATGAGGGTGGACATTATAGAATGAACAAATTGTATTATTAACAGCACTTGATGTTTTTACATATGTAAAAGTATATTAAACAAGTATATTAAAAAAAAGAATAATTTATTGATCAACAAGCAGTTTTTTTTGCACTTGTATTGAGAGTTACAGAGAAGCAAATTGGATATTGTACACGTAGTAAATTATACGGAGCAGGACGACCAAAAATTAAATAGAAAAATTCTTTATTGATAATATTAATATTCGGAAAATACTTGTCTGTTTCTTACAGAATATAGCAAATAACAGAGCGTAAAAAATATATTGTGTTAGTCTCTCTGACCGAATGGGGTTCGCCCTAGCGCCCAAATTATTTGTTTGCAGTATAGTGCATGTATTTAATTATAGGCCGAGATGGCCACAAATCAATTTTTAGTAAGTTCTCGCTTTAAATGGATGTGTCAAAAGCGACAGCATTTAACGAAAATATATTTTATATATTTTCATGACAATTGTCTTGTTCATATGTGACTACAATTTATCTGTGATTATTTGTGGGTGTGTAGAGCTTTCGACAAGTCAGGAATTATTCAATCATCAAAATCTTGTATTTAACTGCAATTTGTTTCCGTTTTTAAATTGTGAAAGCATCGTTTAGCATCTGATGATATCATATTGCTGTCATGGTTACGATTTTTAAAACATGCGTTATAAAGGAAAAAAAACCATAATGAAAACTTGCTGCAGTCCGATTTTCACTTAATTTTTTTTATCAATAATTATTCTAGGCTTCTAGCGTGTGCTATATATATACATATCTATAATATTCAGTTATTATACAATTAATGTAATTTTAATTACTAATAAAAATACATTACATTTATAAGCAAACATTGCAGCTGATTGTGATATATGTATTTATATATGTATATATGTGGTTTATTTTGAATTCCGCGCCAAACATAACATAACAGAAGGGTCAAAGCCTTAACCGTCGATTGTTATTGATGTCTCTTCTAACTAGAAATCATCGTTTGGAGATACCCTAATTTTATGAATTTGATATTTTTATATATATTTGATATCTATAACTGTAACTAATATAATTTGATTTATTTATTTATAAAAAGCTAACAAATAATTAAAATTATGAGCTAGCAATGATATTGAGCAATGGCGACGGGGGCCTTCAGCTCGAAATGTTATAATATTATTTTTTAGGGTTTCTTAAAGGTATTTATTTCTATTGTTAATATTCTAATATATTTATATATTTTCGATATATTAAGATTGTGGATTAATTTATTAAATTAAATATTAGAAAAGAAAGAATTTATCAAAACGCCATGATTCCAATAAGGAAACGATATATTTATATCGATATTTATTTATGTTGGCAACCCTGTTTCAACTGAAATGCGGCCACACTATCGAGTAGCTGAGTCGTGTGTATTCATCGGGAATTGCTGCGAAGAAAATAAACAATTGCCACCAAATAATTTGGAGTCCTGGACCATCGCCATCACTGCAAACCTGAGACCATGTCCGCCTACTACAGCCTTTACACTGCTGACAACTACGACGACGAGTCTATCGGCGATGAGCGAAGCGAGGAAGGTAAATGCAATGGCGGGAGCGCGTCCGTCCGCCAGTTCCCACTGCCACTAATTGACCGTCTTCTCTTTGATTTCCCGCTCCCCTGCAGACACGGACGATGCCAGCGAGACTGAGTTCCGCAGTCCCAACCGCTATGGCGGCACCAACGGTACCGCCAACAGCAACAACATCGGCAGCAACAGCGAACTGAAAGAGCAGTAAGTACACATAGATACGTGCATGCATGCATATGTATGTACGTACATACATCCAAAAATTAGTTTGTGCCTACAATTTTGTCTTTCCGCAGAATGTACCAGCACAAGCTGCTCAATCTGCAGAAACAGATGGAGGAGCTGAACCAGCTAATGCACCCGGAGTACATCAAACGTGTGAAAAAGCTGGACAATCAGCTGAAGGAGCGACGACGCCTGAACGAGATCTACAAGGACTACATGCGGGACTGCGTCGAGCGGGACTATGTGCTGGAGAAGAAGGCCGCCCAGAAGGAGTACGACGAGAAGATGATGGACTTAAAGGACAATCTAATCTCGGACTTTGAAGACCGCAAGCGTCAGATCGAGAACGAGCGCTACAGCCTCGAGCTGACCAACGATTCGATGGAAATCAAGACAACAGTGACGCGCAAACTGCGACGGCGACCAAACGAGCCGCTGCCGGTCATCGAGAAGCGGCGGAAGCCCGCCACCGGCCAGCTTCTTGTCTACCAGCTGGACGACAAGGAAATCGAGTCCGACCTTAAGATCATACAGCGTGGCAAGCCGTTGCCGCCCAATGCCCTGCAGCAGAACGGCCTCGGTTCGTATGGCGGTGTCCAGCAGCAGCAGCAGATGCACAGTTTGCTGGCCGAGCCGCCTGCCCACAATAGCTATGTGGAGACGCGCATCGAGGACAACAAGCTGCTGTACGAGCGGCGATGGTTCTGCCGTGGCCAACAGGTCTATGTGGAGGGCAAGGATATGAGCAAGTTCGCCGCCACCATCACAGCCATCGGCAACGAAGTGGTAAGTGTCGCCGTCGTCTTCTTCCTGATCCTACCTACCTTTGATGCTAATGCAAATTTCTTCGCTATCGCAGGTCTGGGTGAAGCGCACCAACGAGAGCAAGGTCAAGATCAACATGTCCCATTTGGCCAAGGGGAAAATATCGATAAAGCGCCGATAGCTGCGCCAGCGGGCCGGGCGCCTTCATCTCACTCCTGGCCCTGGCCCGTCGTTCACACGGCCAAGAGATCTTCGGAGCCTCGCCGGCCTTCGGTCCTCCCAAGATCCCGGGTCCGAAAAAGTATTTTCGTAAATGTAGTTGTAGTAGTGGCGTTGTGGACGGAGCCTTAGCTTAGGTGTACATTTTAAGTATGGGAGGGGGTGACTCATTTGGGAGGCTAACAAATCATTTTTTTTGTGCAAATAATTCATTAGATACCCACACATTTCTTAGTGTTTTTATAAGTAGTCTAATTAATTTGTATTCGTTCTGTCTTTTAACCTCCTTTATAAGTCTCCTCTCTTTTTAAGAGACACAACAAATTGTAAATAATAAACGAAACACAGTTTTTTCTATTCAAAGCGTTTTCTTTTTATTGATTTTTGTTTTATTATTTGGCGTCCAACAGCTGGCGGGAACTTGCTTCACATTTATTTTGCAAGAAATAGATCTGCTGGATTGGGAAAGTGTAGACTTATGTCGACGACCGATTACTATTAACTACAAGGAGTATCATTAATGGCTGCCTTGAGCTGATCTGTTCAGTTTACAATTTCTTTGTGCAAAAACCTAAATCACACACATCAACCAGCCCCAAGCTTGTACGTCTTCACTCGGCGGGAATCTGGTAGCATGTGCAAAAAGCCAGCATTGCCTGAACTATGAACGTTTTATTCTTGAAAATCATATCACGGGAAAAGATAGCATTCACTGCACTCTGCACAAATAAGTAGCAAAGTTAATTCTCAGACCAACTGCTAAGCTGGACTCCTTTATGGCTGGCTGCCTGCCGAAATATTCCCCTATTTCTGCGCGATTCCAGTGCTTATTCGAGTTAGGCCAGGTTTCGGTCCATGTCCAAAAGTTGAAACCAGAACCTCTCGCTCTCCCCTGCCTCTAAACTTCCGGCATAAAAAGGTAACCAAGAAAGTTTGAATCCTGGCTCCGATGCGCACACAACAACACACCACAAATCACCAAACAAAAAAATCGGGAATTCACTTGCGCTTGTTTTATAATTGGAATCATAAAACATACACACATTTCTGATGTATTTTTTCGTATTTGTTGTTATTTTTGTTGATGGGAATCTTCAGTTCAACATTTTCTCTTTACTGTGAAATTTTTTTTTTACATAAAAGAAAACTTAAACGCAGCAAGTGCTTAGTTGCGGGAACCACGTCCAAATCCGCCACGGAACTCGACCTCACCGGCGCCGGGTCCAACGTCGCCCTTCTTGTCAACACCACTGCCGCCGGGAGCGCGTCTGTAGGCCGAACGGTCCTCGCCGGTCTTGGAAGCGTCTCCGGGGCCGCGTGGGCCGCCGGCGGCTGGGCGTGGGCGCACCGTCTCCGAACGAGCGGGACGCTTCAGCGTCGAGGGCACAATCTCGGGGGGAAGATGCAAGTAGCTGCGCAGCTCCTCGATACCCTCGTTGGTGAGGTACCAGTAGTAATGCCTCCATGCAAACTGCTCCTTGACGATGCCGCGCGAGTGCAGGGACTTCAGAGCCTTGATGACGTGCAGATTGGGAATCGACTCCAGCTCGGGGTGCTTCTGGGCATGGAAGTCCTTCTTGGCCACAATTACGCCCTCCTTGAAGAGGTATTCGTAGATGGCGACACGATGGGCCTTTGGCATGAACATGCTGCACAGACAAAAAAATAAGTAACAAAAAAATAATTAGCTTCGGCGGCTTTGTTATGGTTGTTGTTGTCCCCGATTCGGGAAGGGGTATATGCGTTTTTTCTGTGATTAACCCGAAAACGTTAACAAGTTCTCACACAACTCGCACTGCAGCGGCCGCGGCGTTAAACGGCGCCTGCAGTGGCGGTTTGTTTTGCTTTTCACATAATCGGATTTTGCTTTATTTTTAAGATTACTTCTAGCTTTTAACGTACTTTGCGTCTTCTATGGAGCAGAGACCGGAAAGAAAGGAAAAGAAAATTGACAGTAGAGCTGTCAAAACACCGATGCCGCTATCGATAGTATCGATGGTTCGGCTCTAATCGGTACCATCGATAGTTCTTCGAAGATTCCTTAAAAAAAAAATACAGTAGATAAACAAATAACAATTTGTTAACAACAGGTATAGCGTTAATTAATTTATCCCAGCAATTTAAGGAATTGTAAAATGACTTGGAAAGTTTTTAAACATAATTCCACATATTACAGGTAATAAATTGTTATAAGCTCCGAAATAAGTGCGACTATTTAATCATTTGGCGTCAAATTATATATCTGCTATTCTTGATATTGACAAGAAAAACTATCGTTGTAGCTGCTATCGATGCTTAAATGCCAGCTGAAATGGGATGTGCGATTGAAAGTTAATATCGATGTTTTTATAGAACTTTAATAAATACTAAAGCTAAATAAAAATGGACGAAAAGTATTTAAATTTAATAATCAATGTTTAATTTATTGTCTTTTTCTTTAGATGCGCGTCTGCAATAGCTCTCAAAACGTACTGGAACGACTTATTTTATCGGGTATAAGAAATAACTTATAAAATAGTAGTAATTCGGACATATTTAGGTGATTCATTAAAGTGTATACTTGGCTTTTTGGTTTTTTTAATACCAGACTACTTACTGCAATATACTGTCTTCACTCAAAAACAATGATTAAAAATAGCTGTAAAGCTTTGTTGTTTATTGTTTTTTCATTACATATATCAATTGGTGGTACTTTTTGTATTTTAACAGATGTACATATGTACGTTTAAGCTTATATTAAGCTTATCGTTTAGAATTTAGTGGGCTACCATAAGCCTTAAAAACTATTCAAAACTAAACCAATTTAAGAAATACATAGGTAAAGAAATTAATTGATGTGTTAGTTAAATGTTACGACATCATTCCACTTTTAAAGTTGGAATCGGCATCACAGTCTTCATCCATCTCCTCTCTACGCCGCTTTTTGGATTTCGTTGTTGCCTTATATACCCTATTTTTCATTTTTGAAAATGCTGTGCGAACATCCTTGGCATAGTCCCCGAGCGCATATCCATCACGTCGTTGTGATTCTGATGAAAAGGCAAAAAAAAAGTTTGCAATATAAATGGGGTAATGGGATACGTTTGTCAATTTACCATATAACGCCGAGTTCAGGCATACAAACGAACTCAAGCCTGTTTTAGAGCAGGTTCCTGAATAGTTCATTTCCATCAATAATGAGGTTGTCAGAATTCTGTTCAAGTTCTTTTGAACGCCCTCAGGCTGAAGGATTGTCCGGAATAGTTCGATCTGAATGAGGTATATAATTTGCAAATGCCTTTCCTAATTGGTACGGTACTTTCCAGCAGTACTTACATATTTAGCGGGATCTGCAGATACTCTATCTTCGATTGCATCGAGTTCCTCGATGCTCTTGCAGGGAAACTCTGTTTTCGGTGATGCTCGTTGCATTTTATCCGCCAGCTTCCTCACCGCCGTCATGATTTTGGTACTTGTGTCGTTAAGCTTGGCGAGCTGCATTTCCATTTTATCCATTCTGTGTTCCAGACGGGAAACACTCCCATTTTCCGAGGTGAGAGCCTGCACGAGTTCGGAGAACTGTGCCTGATTTAGCGCGCTGTTTTTGTTAAAACTGTTTAATTTGTTGGACAAGACCACCTTTGATGCATTTGCTGATTTAGAAGCTGTTCTTTCCGGAACGTCTTGGTAACTTTGCTCAAAATCGTCATAATCATCCATTGATTGCGATGGGTTAGCCTTCTCACTCTCCCTTTTAGCCACACGCCAAAGGCTGATTCTTGACACGGCATTCATTGTGATAATAGTATAAATCAATTATTTTAGTTCAATTATGGTGATTTTATTTATATTGACTGCTCGTATTATTTCGACAACTGAGTCCACCCTAATGACCGCTGGTTAAGGTCCACCCTAATGGTAACACACACGCAACTAGCCGTGTTTTGTTTTTGTCGGCATTCAAACACATGAAAAGGAACGGCAAATTAAAGATATTTAACCACGTCTAAGTAGCCATTTAAACTTACACATAATGTTATTGAGAGTGCCATTGTAGGAGGAATACAAGTCCTACGTACATATTGTACATAAATAATCGCACTGAAGCGTAAGATTCTGAACTCGCACGAACAACAACAAAATGACAACTGCCGACGGTGCAAGGGAAACAAGAATGGCATCACCGAGAAATCGGTACTCTTTTTCAGGTGTTCCCTTTTGCTCTTTCTTCTCGCTCTCTTAGACCCTACGTTCCACTCACATTCCAATGTCTGTGTCGTTGGCATGCATGCAGAAATGTTGGCTTCCACCTGGGATGTACCACCGCATGTACTTTTCTGTAAATTTGTGTACATTTATATGATTAAGGAGAAATAACTTAATAATATTGGTAACTAGACTGGCATATGTATGTTGTCTGTTTACCTGCGTTCCCCTTTGTTCTTTCCTTTTGAAGGCCTTCTTTTGCTGTGTTTCTTCGGCAGTACTCTGTACGCTAAATGACTAAATGACAACATTTTTAAATATAATATTCCCTATAGACCTTTTAATGGCCAATGGCTTGTCTTTAAATATACATAGCTAAACTATTATAATATAATATAATAATATATAATGTAAGTCTAGACATTTGTACCTAAATTTTAACTAAACGTGTAGGACTTAGTATACACCATATGGCTCTTCAAGTTCGGGGTGAAATTGTTTTGAAAAATAACTGGATTTTCAGCGCAGTATTTTCGTTAAAAGCTGTTTGCATGAAAAAGGTGTATTCAGAAGCCGATATATTTATAGATTTACATACATATGTACATACATATGTAAGTATGTATGAAAGTGAAAATGGCAAATGTTTGCGGATTTCGTAAAAAATAATGTTTTCGATAACTAACACGTACATACCTTTGTATGTACATATGTATGTAGGTATATTTGATGTAAACATTCGTACATTTATTTCGAAATAAATAAACAAATTGTAATAGTAATAAAAAAAAATGCCTTAACCTAATATAAATATCTTACAAATACTTTTGAAATATACATAATTGTATGAAGGCTCTTTAAACCCCATTATTCGGGGGAAGTGACGACATCTTTTCGAGCGGCGGGAGAGGCACCGTCGAGACATCGTCCCTACTTTCTACTGGCTTCGTCTTCTTCTTAGCCGGGGCAGCGGGCAGCATGAGGCCTTCCAGGTTTCCAAAGGGTGCCTCGATCAGGATAAACGCAGTGAAGGCAAGGAGCACGGTGAAGCCGAAATCGGCCCAGAAGCGGAGCATCTTAATGAAAGCCCGGTTAGTAACTTCGCAGTTGGGATACTGGATCCGAAACTCACCACTTGGTAGTCACTGAAGTAGGTGTTGGTGCGCGTAATGCCGGCATTCAGGCTCTCGATGAACATGTGGAAGATGTACGCGGAGTAGGAGAGCCGCGCCAGCGGCTGCCACAGCGGCGAGGAGAGGAAGCTGTTGGCCAGTCCGCCGTATCCGTGCTTGCAGGCGAAGACCACCCAGCAGAGGCCTAGCGGCCAGGCGATGCGCGTGAAGGTCAGATAGAAGGCCTCCTCCAGTATGGACGGTTTTCCCAGGTTCTTGGCATAGCGGAAGAGCGCAAATATACAGGTGAAGAGCATCGCGAGGCTGACCAGCCAGCCAAGGAGGACAGCGAGGCGGCTGAGCCGGAAGGTCCGATCCCGGTTCATGTGCAAAAAGTAGCCGAAGAGGACTCCAATTAGGTAGGGCGAGGCTCGAGTGTGCGTGGAGTAGTAAATCTTCTTCATAGGATCGTTGGTGTTGGCTAGCCTACAGGCGGATCACAGCATTAGCGCTCCTCTTCACAATATCAGAGGGAGACTACTTACAAAGACACATCCTTGATGACCATTATGCTGAAGAGACAGGCGGCCAGGAGCAGCATAAGTACAAAGATCATGGCGGCTCCCTTCCTGCCCCACTTGTAGAGCGCGATGAGCAGCAGGGGCGCAATAATGTAGAGCTGCATGTCCACGGCCAGGTACCAGGAATGACCCAAACACTGCAAGAGAGGGGAATCATTATCTGGAGAACACTCATAGACTGAGAGAACTTACGAGCTCGTGGGTGGCATAATTCTGCATATACAGGAGCGTCCAGTACCAGGTGTTCTCGCACTGCGCGTAGTCATCAAAGTTTACGGATCCGTACAGGGGACCATCGCCCATTCGCGGCAGGATTGTCATGTAGACGATAATGGCCATTGCCAGGATGGGTGTGAGTCGCAGGTAGCGGTGCAGGTACATCAATGGCAGGTTCAGCTTTCCGTTGGTCCTGCAATCATAATAGTTCCACACCAATCAGTGGCCATTCCACACTGAAGTCAGAGCATACTGTACATACTTCTCCATGCTTCTCAGGGCGATCACCACCAGGAGCAGGCCGCTCAGGAAGAAAAAGGTGTCCACCGAATAGGCTGCGTGCTGCAACAACATGCTATACGCCGACTTAACCCACTAACAAAGAATACAGTACACCATTAGATCAAGGGACTTGAGGAACAACCATCCACTGACTAACCGGTACAACGTCAACGAAGTTCATGTTGGGAGCGAACGCGTTCACCAGGTAAGTGTGTCCGTAAACAACCCAGATGAAGGACAGGCAGCGGATGCCATTAAGACAGTCGATCACATTCGGATTGGTACCGGGCTCCACGAGTCGGAAGAGGACGCGACTATTGGCACGCGCCGAGAAAGCCTTGATGTATGGATTAAGAGCTCGGTCTGCCAGAAGAAGGATTTGCATGTTAGCCAAGGCCTATCGGTTGGACAGTCGACTACTCACTCTCCCCATGTCCGGTCAGGAAGTAGTCCCAAAGCGTGGACAGGACCACCAGGGCAGCCAATATCGATAGCACCACGCTGCAAGTGTTTACATGACATTAAAGATGGGACTTGACGAAGCTTGAGGGGCACTTACATGGTGAATATGGTGAGGGCATCGAATGGTTCCTTCTCGGCAGTTTGACATGAACCGTCGTCCACCAGCGCCACATCCGAACTGAGTTGTATGTGGAGAATACTCTGGAACAGTCTCCGGAGCATCGTGTTCATGTGGGCGGCCGAACAGGTGGCCGGAAAGCAGACAGCTGTCCTCACGGACAATAGATGGGACACGTTCGGCCGGAGTGCGAACCGTGCCAAGCAGTACTTGCCCTGGACACTGTGATCACTGGTGACGGCATGGTCTACGCGCAGGCACTCGTCGTAGTTACCCAGATCGATCAGATTGCCGGCAAGGATGCCCGAGGGTACTGAGCCCCACGAGTCAATCACTGCGGGAAATAGCTTTGCTTTAAAAATAAATTCTTGCTTTTCTAAGGATCTATTTTTGGCTTACTCTTGATAGCCCAGATTTTCAAAGATCTGAGATCGTTGGTAAGCAGCGTTAGGTCCGCTAGGCACTTGAGATCCTCCGCCGTGGGCAGTCGCGACACCCAATCACGATACAGATCCTGGGCCAGATCATCGAGTGTTATATTTTGGTAGTGATCGAAGAACTCCACGCCCAGGCGTCCGATCCTGGAAGTGGTCAGGTAGCTTTCGATAGAAGATTTTATTGGAGGCTCCAGGGGCACACTGGCACTGACCAGGGCCATGGAGCACAGCAGCAGGAGCGGAGATACTAGACTTATGTCGACCATGTCTATGGGTCAGTTGTAAAGAATGGATTGGTTGGGGTAGCAGCTCTCACCAGCGCTTTTATATGGCCGAAGGTTGCGAGGGTGCAGTGGGCCTCATGATCGGAATCGTAATCGGAACAGGAATGGCTTTAATCAACAGTATTAATCTTTTCACTTTGACCAAGTCCGTTCTATGTCTGGGATAAGACCCACAACAACCGAAGCTTCTTCTGAATGCAATCCGCCTTAGCCATCTACCGATTTAATACCCAGAAATCCAGTCTAGACATGGCAAGCACTGGACAATGGGGAAAATAATAATTTCTTTTCGCATAAAGTTTAGTTCTAAAAATATTGCATTCAAAATTAACATATACTAATATAAAGACTATGCGGAATATAGTTTAGTTTTTAAAATTTGTATTAAATTAGCTTTTTGCAGTCGTTTCCTAACAAATGGAGTAAAATCTGATTATATAGTATCATATATGAGTTCTTAAGGATTCTAGCTTTGTGTTGGCAGTACTGACATATTTTCATGTCAAGCCCCTAAATTCTATCAAAGATATTTGGGTACCGGGTCTCTCACAGTTGACCACACTCTACTGAAGCTTTCTTTCTTGTTTATTCTTGGGCTTACTATAATATTATATAATATTTGATTATAATATATTATTAATTATTAATTATAAAAATTAATTATAATTATAATTATAATATCTCTTAAAGAGGTGGAATGAAAGTGGTGACAGCACTTTCAACTCTAAAAATATCTGATATTACATTTGGTAACGAATTATAGTAACATTAATCGATCATAAATGTTAAATATATCAACTAGTTTCGGTTTCAACACTAAGCTGCAAAAACTAAGCCTTGAAACTAAAGATTTCTACCAGCACGCTGAATTAGAAACTAGTTAAATTATTTAAAGTTTACTTTTGATTATTTTTACAAGTCACTATATATTTAATTTTTTTCCCCATTGTACACTAAAGTGGTTTTCCTGGATTGTTTTCGTCTGGCGAACTGAGTAATACTTTGTTTTGAGGCAGGGACTTTGCTCGGTAGTTCTACGTAGAGATTACCATTTCGATCTGGTATCCTTTGTTAGAATAACAAGATTAACATCATTCCTAACTAGTTTTTAAGAGTTGAAAATGAACATGAAATCGTGCTAATCTCATCATTAAACCTGCGCTGTTTATCAGCATTTTAAGGTTTGTTTACTTCGCTTCCTACAAAGGGGTTTTTTGAATTTCCGCATAAGTACTCGGCAAAAGTGCGTACTAGCTGCGTGTAATTAAAATTGAAGAAAAATACTTCCACGAACTACAAAATGTTCGGACTAAATCATATTGTAACTTCAGTTTCGCTGGTCAATATCTTGACTGAAAAGCGGGATTTAATCGATAATAATAATACCTGAAATTAGTATAAATTGATATTTTTGTTACAACAAGTATATGTCTAGCTCGAACTGAAGAAATGTTCTGGTGCAATCCTAATACAGCCTCTTTATTAATAATATAACCTATAATAAAACCTACAGACTTCAAGAACAAAGGCACTGTCTTATAAGATATGTTTGGAATCGAAATAAGTTCTTATTCACTGGAACAAGAAGTTACAAGAACTCGTTGACTTCAGCATATACGATCGATCAAATCTCAAGTACCTTTCAAAATAACTGAAAGTTATTATTTTTAGTGCTAAGTATATCTGTATGTGTGTGTTGCCTCCCACAGTTCCCCCTTTTCAAGGAACACGATAATCTCACATCGCTCCGATAGCCGACACTGCCTCCAAAATGTTGCCAAGAAAACTTTTCATTGGCTCTCAGCTGTCTCAGTTAAGTGGAAGTCCAGATTATCTGGCATTTTTATAGCGATTACTTTGCCTTTAATACTGTTTATATTGGTATCACAAAATGACCGTGCAAAGGCAAAGTGACTTCCCCGAATATCGAACATGAAACGGAATTATTTTTTGACTATCGATTAGACGGAATAATTGTGGGGTCAGCTGCTTGAAAGTATTTACTGACTTAATTCGATATCAGTTCCGAGAGCGATGACAATCGGAATCGAGCGGCCTTCTGGGAAGTTAGTCAGTGATCGGGACAGACAGCTTTCCAGGGTAATCTCCCCAATAAACGCGTGAGTCAGACAATGCGGCGATAATGGTCAGCGATAGTCGCATTATTCAGAACGCAGCTGAGGATTACTTATAAGTGCCATATAAAGGTGCCACTTCAAAATCCTCTTCCCAATATTGGCAGTTAATGGGGCGGCGATGGCACGCGCTGCACTTCTGTATTTTACCTTAAAGGGCTTGACAAGTGTGATACTTTTAAAATTAAATTTATTTCATTGTTTGTTCTATAGTTTATACTGTCAAAAATATCCTGTGAAAACGGCAAGGACATATCTTGTATAGTTTATGAAGGGCAGCGTTTTAAAAAGCGACCGCTCGCAGAAATGGCCCGCATAAAAAAAAACAAGTAAGAAAGTCACAGTCGAGTGTGCTCGCTTGTGAAATACACTGTACGAAAAGCAAGTCAAAAAAGTTAATACCCGCAGTAGGAGTTGATTTTCAGTTAGGAATCCAAATTTATATTTATTATATTAAACTATATTATTATTATTTATTTATTTATTATATTTTATAAAGAATAACACGACTTTAGCTTAGTTATTGCTTTTTTCATGATTTGTGAGGGTCGAATTCTAAGACAAACTTGCTCACAATTTAATATAATATAGGATTATATCGCTTACATTTATTAAATTTACATTATTTTCAGATACATAGGTTTTAATTAACATTCACATTATAGTAATAAAATGCTCAATTTTATTTTATTTCCCAGATGCGATTGATATTGCCGAATTTTCAACAGCATTATAATACCGATAAGATATAAAGTGTATTTGTGTAGATTGTGCTTAAATGTGATCAACCACATTAAACTTAAATCAAGGATGGAGGTACTGTATAAATGGATTTATCAATTTTCTTATCAGTGTCAAATAATACATTAAAATATAATATATATATAATAATATATAAATAAATGATGTTATATAACATGTATTTATGATAAAAACAATAAACGAAAAATGTATATATCCTAATATAATAGGACATTATACCCTTAATGTTTAGTGTACATTTTCCTTAATTTTTGGAGTCTAGGATTTTTATTTAAAGCTTTCAATGCATATATGTATAACCTTAATTGTAGGGAATTGGGTGCACAAAATAAAGTAATATCTCAGCCCATTACTGCCTTTAATTTAAAATAAATCAATTGCCTCATTTGATGTCCATTTTATGGGACTTAAGTCCATATTTATTTCTGGGTGTAGAAGTGGGGGATAAGGAATGTCCACCTATCAGTCACTACCGTGGCGGGCGCTGTCTAATGACCGACTTGGTGCCGATTGGAGCAAATCGCCAGCGATAAGCAATTAAATGTGGAGATTCCACCCTTGTCAAGTTAGAATCTGAGGGTCTGTCTGATAACATATACACCTATCGGCCTGGCCGGTGGGCAATCCTCCGAGCTATAAACACAGGTGCTCAGCCAACGGGCCCAACAATCGCTCTAGCAACCGGGAACTGGGAACAATGGTTAGCCGGGCTGTATCTCCTCTATGGTTAAGCTCCTTGGCGCTGCTTTGGGCGGCCGGTGTCCAGGTGGAGGCCCGAATGGGCGATATACGTGGCTTTAGCCAAAAGGAACTGCCCCCCGTTGATGGCAACACTTACCTGGCCTTCTCCCAGCTGCGGCGCCTGGCGGTGGAGTTCTTCGATCATTATCCCAATATCACCCTGGACGATCTCTATCCAGGCAATGGAGACTCAAGGATTCCCTCGGCGCAGAGCCTGCAGTGCCTGGCGGACTTGGCGGTGCTAACGAATGACCTGAGGGACCTTAAGATCTGGGCGATAAAGAGTAAGTAATGAAAGTAGGTGGCCGAAAAGGGACCTCCAGCTGATACCAACGACCTTCCCCAAATCTCCAGTGTTGGACTCGTGGGGCGGGCTGCCGTCGGGTGTGCTCGCCGGCAACTGGTGGGATCTGGGACATTTTGATGAGTGCCTGGGGATCGCGCACACCGATGCCACCACGGGTCGCAATGTCCGGGGCAAGTATTGCTTCGCCAAGATTGTGCCCGCTCCGAGTATCTCTGCTGCGCTGACAATCAAGACGGCCCTCTGCTTTCCCGCCTCCTGCTCTGCGGCCAACATGGACACGATGCTGCGCCGGCTCTTCCAGACGCTGTTCAACATGGAGATCGGCACCGGAGTGGAGATAGTTGACGAAGCCACGTGCCAAACGGCGGAATCGGAGCCCTACGATGGTCTAACTATATTTACCATGTAAGTGATCTGTGGGAGAGTGGGTGTCACCTCCTAATCTCTTCTAACACTTGCAGAGTTCTCCTCTCGATACTGGCTGCTCTGGTGGGCCTGTCCACGATCTACGACTACTTTGTCGACCGGGATGAGAGTGAGTATTTCAGGAATCAATAAAAATCCAGCTAATGTGTTCATCTCCGTTGACAGAATCGCTGCATCCAGTGGTCAGGGCTTTCTCGGCCAGGGCCAATTCCCGAGCTGTGTTCCGTATTGTGGACACCAAGTCGAATCCCAATGTGATCGACTGCCTCCATGGCATCCGATGCCTGTCATTTATGTGGGTGGTCTTCTGCCACGACTACATGCTGTTCGCCATGTCGCCCAACATTAACATGACCTACGTGTTCACGGTAAGTGCCTCCGCCAGGAGCCACAATCGAAGCTAACCCTGCTCTCTCTCCTTCTCTGTCTTAGTGGATCGATTCCTTCTTTAGTCTGTTTGTGAAGCACGGAATCTATGCCGTGGACTCGTTCTTCTTCCTTAGCGGACTGCTCCTGGTGGTGATTGCCCTGCGGACCATGGACCGGACCAAGGGAAGGATTAACATACCGATGATGTATGTGCATCGCTACCTGCGCCTCACTCCGCTCCTGGCCTTCGCCATTCTCATCTACATGAAGATCCTGCCCCTTTTAAGCGGCGGTCCTCTCCACGGATCAGTTAGCTTCGACGACTACGGATCCTGTGCGAACACCTGGTACCTGACGCTACTCTACGTGCAGAACATGGCCACAAATCAGCTGGTAGGTGATTCTCCTTACCTCTAGAAGCCTCTAAAAACTATGAAACCCTCTTGGAATCCGCTGCAGTGCATCAGTCACAGCTGGTATCTGGCCGTAGATATGCAGCTGTACATCTTCGCTCCTTTCCTGCTGATTGCCCTGTACAGGTGGGGCTGGAAGGCGGCTGCCGGCATCTTTGTCCTGATGCTGCTCCTCGCCGGCTGCCTCTTCAGCATAATGGTGATCAACGATCTGTCCCTGTAAGTTCGACCGCGTGGCAGGTGTCGCTGGATTTAATGCGCAAATTCCTCTCCTTCAGTGGCTCCCAGTCCGATGACGCCATGCGGAAGCTCTACTATGCCACAAACACCAGGGCCTCACCCTATCTGATCGGCCTCGTGTTTGGCTACTTCCTGCACGTGAACCGGGGTCGGGTCTTCCGGCTCAGCCGCCTCGCTGTCCTCGTGGGATGGCTGGTGGCCCTGGCCCTGCTGATCACCTGCCAGGTCGCTGTCTATGGCCAGAACGATTTGCCCATTCTGAATGAGGCCTTCTACGTGACCTTTACCCGCATCGCCTGGCCACTGGGCCTCTGCTGGGTGGTCTTCGCCTGCATGCACGGATACGGTGGACTGGCCAATGGTTTCCTCTCCTCACCGCTGTGGCAGCCCCTTTCCAAGCTCTCCTACTCCGCGTACATCTTCCACATGTTCATCGAGTGCCTGAACGGGGGCATGACGCACACCAACACCTACTTCAGTGACTACCAAGTGGTGAGTTCGGATCAAGGCTGCTCTCCTTGTTATCCCTACAACAAGTTCCATTTCCAGATGATGCGTTTCTGGTCGGACTTCGGCTTCACCATGCTGTTCGCCTATCTCATGCATATCCTCATCGAGGCGCCGTTCGCCCATTTGGAAAGTCTCCTGCTGCCTACAAAGAGGACGACAGCCAAGCCGGAGGCGGCATATCCCAAGGAAGCTCCAATCGTAGAAGCAACAGCCAGGGAGGCTCCGTTCACAGAAGCTCCGCCCTTGGAAGCTTCAGCTCCGGCGGGCGAATCTCCATCAGTCGTGGTCGAGCCTCTGCCTGAAAATAATTCAGCTTGAATACATGATTTATGATTTATTTATTTGTTTTTTTTTCACTAGGCTAAATAATAATATTAATAAAAATATAATATAGAAAAGCTTGTGATTTTTAAATTTAATGGTTAATCTTGTGAAATGTAAGCACGAGAGACAACCTTCTTCTTCAGCACCCACCCTGGCAGAAGTCAAAAGTTATTTCCGGCATTAAAATGGAGCCAACTTGAAACTCAATTGATTTTAGGGAATTTTCGATATTTTTAACCTATCGTTCGATAATTTTTCGATATGTTCACCACTAAATCATAACCAAATGACTAATTTAAACGTTTTTCCTGCCAGCACATGCAAACTATTTACTTATCAGCGTTGCTGGGATTTCGTTATCGATAAACAAGCTACACAGAACAAAAATTCAAGGGTTGAATCTACCAACTTTTGTGGGTTGAATTACAGGAAAGCTGCAGTCCATATATTTGGTTGATTTTTGTTGTTCTTTCGCTGACTGTAATGTCTGTCATCGGCAGTAGCTTCTTATATATAATTCGCAACTGGTTCTGACACTCCTTGAAATCTTGAGCTACTACAGAATTACTCTACTGCAACGGTTACTACAGACTTAATTTTATTTAGTGATTGAACTTACTAATTACTAAATGATATTTATATATTTTATTAACAAAAATACTGTAACAACAAAACAATTTTACAGTTTCTATGGCATCCTACTGTTAGCAGGATTAAAATAATATATTTCGCTATTTTTTGGGGAGGTTGAGGCTTTTCAATTGCAGTCTTTTGGCTGAATTTACTGTAGAGCAAATGTATTTCTTACAGAAGCAAATAAAGTAGAGAAGTTGTATACTTAGGCTACCGATGGGGATTCGGATAAAGCTACTTTTGGCTTTCAGAAGGAATTTATTTAATATTTACATAGATATTATAATATAACATGGATTTATATCAGTGGTGCCCACACGCATACACTGTGTTCACGTTAGACTAGCATTTGTGTGAGTAACCCCGTGCTATCTTTGCCAACAGCATACGAACGCTTACACTGTCGGTGTGGGCAGAGCTCGGGCAGCGCGAAATGCAGAGTTGCAAGTCTGTAAGGCATCACTGATCTACATTGAGTAACAGATTGCAGATTGGAGTGTTTTTGGTATAATCGTTGTGATGTTTATCTTTTTAGGGTTAATTGTTTGATACCAGGGAGATGATTTCTATAGGATTTCTATCCTTTAAAATGTTTGAATTTTTATATATTTTTTATGTCAGTTTATTTAACATTTGGGACTTCTTCTTTTGCTGCGGCATATGTTGGTTATTGCTTCTAATATAGACAGGGAATCAGAGTAGATGCAACTTTGTCCTCTTTTTTTAAAGATATTTTAATGGCTTCTAGAATGGCTATGGCTTCCGCTGTAAATACTCGTACTGAAGAGTAGAGTAGAAGTAGAGTATAAGTTTGACAGGACAGCCTGTTTGAGTTCTCATCTTCTGTGGTAACTCCAAAGTCTAATAATTCCTTAGTCCGGCAACCATATGTGTAAGAAAGTGTTGTTTGAAACTGATCCCAATGCGTTTCTCAGAGTTCCCTTGCCCCAACAGGTCGGCTGTGATTTTAAAGTCATCTCTCTTTCAAGGCTTTCAAGTGAAAGCCATATCCGACGTTATTTTTACTCGGACATTTGAAACGACTTCACGCATCTTACAAAAATCAGATATTGGAACTCGTCGCTTTTAAAAACTTTTAGGTTACATTTTGATCAAAATTCGTATTGGAAATGGCGCCAGGACAATTTTTTACCGTGACCCTCGGGCTGTCCGTGGTCCTGTTCGTGGGCTATTGTGTGTACTTCGACCGAAAGCGCCGCTCGAGTCCCGATTACCGGAAGCGCTTGCACGAACGCCGCAGGAAGTTGAATTCGAACCCACCTCCTACGATGGGGGAGTCGGAGATGGACATCGCCCCCGAGACCTTCTTCCTCAGCCAGATGCGGGTGGGGGAGTTGCTGATTGCCCAGGGTCACGTAGACGATGGTCTAACCCATTTTGCGAATGCCGTTGCCCTGTGCTCCATGCCGGACAAGGTGTTGGAGGTGCTGGAGGCCACCATGCCGCCGGATATGTTCGAGACTCTGGTAACGAAACTCAAGGGTCTGCAAATAATGAGCGATTCAGCGACGAGCGTCTGCAGCGAGGACATGACAAGCAGCTCCGCCCAGGCACTAGACTTGCCCTAACTCCTAACTACTACTACTACTGCTACTGCTACTGTTGCTTTATTTGTTGTGCCTTGTGGCACCCTACGTAATCAATTGCTCAACCTTTGAACTAATCGCATATTCACAAATTGAGATACTGCTTAAGTATCCCGTTGTGGAGTCTATTTCTTATCGAATACTCCAATGCATGTTTGTCATCGCTGCCTTATTATTCCGATTTCTGGCAGTCCTATGAATCACTATCAAAACAGTTTTAATCTTGCACTTAACACGAGTTGATAATGGTACACATGAAATCCCAGAAATTCTGTTCAAATGATCACTGATAAAGAAGACCATGGGGATTGACTTCAATAAAGCCATTATCATAAGAATTCCAAGTCACAATCTTTGATTTTGGGGTGATTATCTATCCTCTATATATTATATATATATCTACAGGAGTAATAGGGGATATTAACCCAGGATATAAAGCTGGATATGGTTACTTTGGAAAGGGGGTTTCGATTATAGCCTGCACACAAGTAATCGAAATATATCGGTTTCGTTCATCTTGTTTCTGTGTGATGTAGATAAGGTGTCCTTGTGTCAGGTGACGAGTCCTGACTAAGGCAAGGTTTAATGTGATCTGGAGTATGGTTATATACACGATATATCCACCAGTTATATATCGTGTATATGGCTTAATTGTGAGGATGCTTTGAGGTGCCTTGAACTGAGTTGAGTTGAGTGAGTTGGTCGCGCCCTGACAAGTTCCAACAAACTCTGAAGTACCTGTTCTGATTATCGACAGCCAGTATAAAAATACACATCAGGATTATAAAAAAAGCTTGGCAGCCATTTAATCTATTCGTAGTAACATGTTTAGCGGAGATAACGATTCCACGATTTGGGGGAATACGCGGAACTTCAATTGGGCTATATAAATGGGCTGGCAAGGCCGACTACAAATCAATCACAAACCGAACAATGGTCAGTACAGCAGCTGGAACTACCCTTTTTTTCATTGGCCTGGCAGCGGTGGCGCAGGCCGCTCTCCCATCCAACCCGTTTTGGATGAGGGACACCTTTACCAGCTACCCCAAGGCGAATTACCAACGACTCCTGGAGTTGCCCTCCTTGGGTCCCGAGTTTTACCGGCAGTTTCGGAACATTTCCGCCTCGGATCTCCATCTCCTTGGCGGACGGCTCGATCAACAGGATCTGGTGTGCCTGGCGGACATGGCCCAGTTCATGGGGAGCCTGGCCAGTCCCAAGCTTTGGGCCCTGAAAAGTGAGTAGTAACCTAGTCCCTTCTCCCAACTGCAAGTCAAGGATCTATTCATTTTAACAGTGCTGGACTCGTGGGGCGGCAAGCCATCGGGTTACCTGTACGGCAACCGCGTCGACATGGGCAACTATGACGAGTGCCTCCGAGTGGATGGCACCGTCAGCGAGACGCATCACATCAGGGGGAAGTACTGCCTAATGGAGCTGCCCGTTGCCAAGTGGCTGGGCTTTAATGCGGAGATTCTGGAGGCGACCAACATAAAGACCGCCTTGTGCCTTCCCTCCTCCTGCTCTGCCGAGACCATGGAGGTGTTCCTCAAGCAGCTGTTCCAGCGTCTCCTCGGAACCGATAACCTGAGCAACCTCTTCTCGATCAGCGAACAATCCTGCCAGACCAGTGAGAGTGAACCACTTGATGGCCTCACCATCTTCACCATGTGAGTAGTCCCTGTTCCTTTCGTCCTTTTGCCCGAACTGACCCATTGTCTACGTTGTCAGTGTGCTGCTGTCCGTGTGCTGTGCCGTGGTGGCTCTGTGCACCCTCTACGACTACTTCCTGTGCCCGGATCAGGGTGAGTAGCTAACCGGAAGGCCCCGGCTGGGATTGACTGATCCAGTGTGTGCTCCCCTTTGCAGATAAGCTTCCGCGACTGGTGAAAGTGTTCTCGGCACGGGCCGCATCCCGCGACCTGTTCGCCATCGTGGACGCCAAGTCGACGCCCAATGTGATCCAGTGCCTCAACGGGATACGCAGCCTGTCGCTGATCTGGGTGATACTGGGACATGAGTACATCATGTACTTGAAGGCGGCGACAGTTAACTCGCAGTACATCGGGCGTTGGTTTTCCCAGCCCTTCACCAGCCTCATCATCTACGCACCCTTCTCGGTGGACACGTTCTTCTTCCTCAGCGGTCTCCTGCTCGTAGTTGTTGGCCTTCGGGCTCTGGAAAGGTGAGTGAGTCAATCCCCTCCTGCTCCGGCTCGTCTGTATCCCAGATGCCTTCTTATTATGCAACAGGGCCAAGGGAAGGTTAAATGTGCCGCTGATGTATCTGCATCGCTACCTGCGCCTCACACCCATCGTGGGCGTGGCCATTCTCGTTTACGTGAAGATGCTGCCGCTCCTGGCTGCCGGTCCATTGTACGACGATGCCGGTTTCTTTGACTACTCCGTTTGCAAAAAGACCTGGTGGATGACACTGCTCTACGTGCAGAACTATGCCACCAAGGAGATAGTGAGTTGGGCTCTGGGGCTCCGAATATACATACTTTTCACGATGTGACTGATTTTTTGAAATTTCAGTGCCTTGCACACACATGGTATCTGGCCGTGGATATGCAGCTATATCTATTTTCGCCCATCCTATTGATCGGGCTCTACAAGTGGGGCAAGAAGGGTGCCGCTGCTGTCCTTGTGGTGATGCTGCTGCTCTCCGCCTGCCTCTTCACCACCATCATGATCAACGGCTACTCAATTATCTTCAAGTAGGTCCCTTCTCAGATGATCTCCTGTCTTCCCGTACTGATTCCTCCTCCACAGGGATAGTCTTCAGTTTCCGGACCTTTCACGGAAGATCTACTCGGCCACACACAACCATGCAGCACCTTGGCTAATCGGCATCCTGTTCGGCTACTTTATGCACCTGATCCGTGGCAAGCAGTTCCGCCTCAACTGGGCAATGGTGTGGGCCGGATGGTTACTCTGCCTGGCCATGATCTTCACCTCGCTGTTCGCCATGCTGCCGTACGCAAAGCTGCTGGGACCTTCGCCCACGGTGCTGGAGGGAGCCCTCTTCTATACCCTGACCCGCATCGGCTGGCCACTGGCCCTCTGCTGGGTGGTCTTCGCCTGCGTTCAGGGTTACGGCGGCCTGGCCAATAGCTTCCTCTCCTCGCCGCTGTGGCAGCCGCTGTCCAGGCTCTCCTACTCCGCCTACATCTGGCACATCTTCATCCAGGAGGTGAACTACAGGCGCGTGCGATCGAACCCTTACTTCTCGGACTACAATGTGGTAAGTGTGGCCTGCGCCAGTCTCCAAAGGAACCATTACTTATCCGCTGGTTACCAACTCCCACACAGATGTGCAGCTTCTGGGCCACCTTTGGCTTCACCCTCGTGATGTCCTATGTTTTATATGTCATCATCGAGGCGCCATTGGGTGGCCTGGAGGGACTTCTTCTGCCCAGTCGGAAGAGCCCGCCAAAGGAGGCAGCTGCCCCGGATCAGGCCACGGCAAAGGATATCCCCGAGGATCAGAGACAGACCCAACTGCCAGAGATCTCCCAGACTGATGATTCGGAGGCAGCAACCTCGAAGACAGCAGAGGACAACAACCTGTAGCCGAGGAAATGTTTTTTTTTTAAATTTATTTTTTATATATTTTATATAATTTTTTTTTTTTGATAAATTTAAGTTGAAACGCTAGTCACATCGATTAATATAAATATAATAAATAAATATAAAACAAAAAGCAATCAGTAAATTGAGCAATTTTTATACAGTATGTGTTTCCATTGGAATCGAGGAGTTGTGACGATAAACACCGAAAGTGTGGGCAGGATTAATAATATATATATGTATATATATACTAATATATATACATATATACTATATACTTAGTATAAGGCCATAAGTCGTCTTACTTCTATATCCTTCCTAAACGATCTTATTTGAGCGAAGATTAAAGCCCAAATGAGCTGTCCTTTCATAACCTTGCAGGGTAGAGCTGGAAAAATATCGATGTTTAAGGCCAATATATCGATGTTTACATATAAGAAACATCGAAAACTTCGATACTTTTCCAGCTCTAATATACCATATACCCATCAAAAGGTATCACTTTCCGAATAATCAGTTGGTTAAGTTGGTTAAGTTGGAAAAGGGAGCAAGTGTGCCAAAGAAATTATCTCGAAATGTGGGGCTGCTAAAATTAAATAATATTAATCTATTATGTTTACATCTTACATTTCGATTATTCCCATATTATTTATTATTACTATTTAGGTATTACCTACATTACTTTACATTTATCTTTACGTGTACTTTAAATGTTATTTTGAAATTGCAAATAACAACTATGTATGTCTAAGGTTAAAAGCGAATATGTTTTAAAATACCGAAGTAAATTAACAAACGAATGGTAATTTTCTTATTGCTTTCCTATTATCTTTTCAATTGTTTCTATGATGATATTCTATTAGAATATTAAATGCATATGACTTTTACTTGTTTCATTCTTTAAAATTTCAAAGAGACTAGATTTGCCCTGTCTGCCGGCCATGGCTACTCCTTTGCTAATGCTGATAACGCATATAAGTTATTTTTGAAGAATGTTATACTGATATTTGCGTATTGCAAATTACATGAAGCCCTTAATTTGGTCAAAGGTACAGTTTTTGCCCCTTGTCTGTGCGATGTTCCTAAAAAGTAAATCGTTGAAGAATTTTAAAAAGATACCGAAGTTTACAAGTTCAGCAAAAACCTTCGACGGTTAGTCAAGCGTGTCATCCTAATAACTAACTAATTAGAACTACAAGTAACATATATAATCTTCTGGATTTCATTGCTTACTAGCCTCAGGAATATTCTAGAAAGATATTATAGAAAAAGGACTAATGTGGTTTATAACAGAACACAAATTCATTATTCCCCACTAAACTGTCTTTAAACCTCGCCATAACACTCGAGATTCCCTTGTGGATCCCCACCATTACGCATCCAATGCCCTTTCAGCTAAATTATTATTTATTATTTATTTTATTTATTATTTTATTATTTCGACAACGGATTTTGGAAGAGCATTCGAATGTGTCGTGGTGCACGTGTTGTTTGCCGTTTCAATATGGAAACCAAACTTTTACCATTATGAGGCCAAAGCAGATTATATACTGATCGGCCATATATACTATCTGAAAGTCTTCGCTCTATACTTGGGCCTATGAAGCTGATGAAGCTGATGCAATGGAATATGACCACTTGGGACCTCTTTAAACTATCAGTGGGATGCGGAGTATCGGAACTGTATGGAGTGAGACAAGCGGCTGCATTAGCGGCGAATTGGAGAATCCTTTGGAAAATAAGGATCTCTTGGCACATATGAAATGAATTGTGTAGATATTTGGTTTATTGTATTTTCAGATATTAAATTGATTGTGTTTTTTATTTTGTTTATAATTGCTTGTCTTAGATTTTATTCTTTGTTTGCGTTTGAAAAAAACAGGAACAGTGAAATCACATTTTGAGTCAGAGAGCTGCCGAGCTCAATGGTTACGGATCAACTAGATTTTGGCGGGAAATGCTGGTGGCTGGCGCTGTCAGCGGAACAGGGACATCCTCGCCAGCTTGTGCTGGTGGCTGGGAGCCCGCTGGAACCTGCGGCGGCTTCCGGTGTCTGCGCAACAACTGCATCTCGAGGCGGGCCAGCGGCACCTCCACAAAGAGGTACATGACCATGGCCACAAACAGGGTGGCGCCAAAGTCCGACCAGAAGCGAAGGATCTGCAAGGATTCAGGGGTCAGGAGCCGGTTCAGTTAGTTAGGAAATGGGCTACTCACGGCATCGTAGTCGGAGAAATGGAGGCTCGTCTTGATGCGCGCCACATGGACTGTCTCCACGAGCAGATGCCAGATGTACAGGCAGTAGGAGAGCTTGGACAGCGGCTGCCAGAAGGACCAGCCGAGCAGGTCACCGATCACCGGCGCCAGACCGTTCTGGCACGCCCAGATCAGCCAGCACAGGGCCAGGGGCCAGGCGATGCGGCTGCAGCAGAGGTAGAAGGCGCCGGCCAGCGGCGAGATCGGCTCCGCCCCAGACATCGTGTACGGATACATGGCATAGATCACCACCAGCAGCAGGCTGAGGCAGAGGAGCCAGAGCAGCACAGCCAGCCATCGGGACACCGTCACCTTGGTGGCCTGCTTGCTCTGGCGGTGCATCAGGTAGCCGAAGAGCAGACCGATCAGCCAGGGCGTGGCTCGGGCGTGCGTGGTGTAGTAGATGAGTCGCATCTCGGGACTATCGCCGCCCAGGTTGCTGCGATTGAGGAAGGCGATTGGTCAGCATGGGATGGCACCACATGGCACTGAGTACTCACCCATGACGGTCGAAGACCTGCAAATGGCGCAGCATGACGATGCTGAAGACGCAGCCGAAGAGCAGCAGGATCAGCAGCAGGATGGCACCGACGGCACGCTTGCCCCACTTGTGGAGAGCGATCAGTAGGATTGGCGAGAGCACGTACAGCTGCATGTCCACGGCCAGGTACCACGAATGACCCAGACACTGTCAGGCGATAAAATCGGATTAGTTGTGGCCAGAGATGTTCGGGATGTACTCACCATGCGGCCGGGAGCCGCGTAGTTCTGCACGTAGAGGAGCGTGGCCCACCAGGAGTCGCTGCAGAGCTGCGAGGAGCTGGTGAACTGCTGCCACAGGGGACCGCTGTCCAGGCGCGGGAAGAGCGTCATAAAGATGAGCACAGCCAGCGCCAGGACGGGCGTCAATCGCACCAGCCGGTGCAGGTACATCAGCGGCACATGCAAACGTCCCGAAGTGCTGTGGGGTTTTGGGAACCATGAGCTTCGAGTCACCAAATGGAATTCAATGGCCACAACTCACCGCTCCAGTTCACGCAGGCTGGTCAGGACCAAGAGCAAGCCGCTCAGCAGGAAGAAGGTGTCCACGGAAACGGCACCGCTCTGCAGCACCATGGAAAAGGGGGTGCGGGCCCAGGCCACAATCTCCAGGGAGTTGACGCTCGGCGCCAGCAGCAGGAACATGTAGCCGTGCCCGAGAATAATCCAGATGATGGTCAGGCAGCGGATGCCGTGCAGACAGGGAATGACCCGCGGCGAGGGTGTGCTCGAGGTCCGGAACAGCTGCGGCACATTCTGGCGTAGCGAAAAGGCGCCCAGGTGATGGCCGGCGACTAAGGAGGAGCAGGAGTGAATTAATGCAATCGACTGGCACTTGAAGCAAATCCTACCTTCGCCATAGTCCAGAATGGTGGCCAGCAGGACCACAGAGGCCAAGAGGACAAGGATTGAGCTGAAAATAGAGAGAGAGGTTGCCATTAACTGAAGGCCAGGAAGCGAGCAGGAATGGCCACTTGTTCTACAATCACTTATCCGCCGTCACTAGCTTCTAAGTCGAGTGACAGCGCATGTCATTGGCATTCAAAACAAGTATACGCATCGCGTATACGCACGAGTGGCCGCTCACAACTAGTCGGGACCGGTGCACATTGCATAAGTGTGGGAAGAGAGACGAACAAGTGACGGAGCTGGCTACTCAAGCTCTCCAAGCTCTCCAACTGCGACCACTACTCACACGGCAAACCAGTCCAGGCCGCCCATGGGCTCTCCCTTGGCCAGGGAGCAGTCCTGCTCTTGCACCAGCGTGGCTGCCGTCGAGTTACCTCCGAAGAGCTCCTGCAGGTGACCGTGCAGCCAGCGGCTAAGTTGGGCGGCCGAGCAGGTGGCCGGCAGGCAGGTGCCAATGCTCAGGGTGAGCGCCTCCGCGCCCACCGCCTCCATCAGGAGGCTCTCGAACTGTATGTGGCTGAGGCAGTACTTGGCGCTGGCACTGCTGGCGGCCACCGACTGGTCCACACTCAGGCAGGACTCATAGTTGCCCATGTCGGTGAAGTGGCCGTAGAGCAGACCCTGCGGGAACTTTCCCCAGGCGTCGAGCACTGCAAGAAAGAGCGGGGCAATGAGTTAGCCAGGATACAAGCTGGACTGACTGTCCAGGAGACTCACCTCGCAGGGCTGGCAGGGCCTTGGCCTCGGCCGCCAGCAGGAGCAAACGCACCTCCGCCACACAGGCTGCCTCGGCGGCCGTCGAGGATTGATTGGCGTTGTCGTTGAGCGCCTGCTGCAACACCCGGTAGCCCAGGTTACTTGCCTGCATCCAGGTGAGCAGGTCCTGTGAGCTGTAAGCGCTGGCCGGGGTCAGGCCCAGGATCAGGGGCAGGAGAAACCGGATTAGCATGGTGAGGGAATGGGGATCTGGGCTCGATCAAAGCAATTTCGGGAGTGCCGTGGCCGTGACGAGACCGTGTGATATTTATACGGGCGAGTAGGGCTCTGCTTTGGCTGGGGGCTCTTGATGATACGATATATTCCCAGTGACTCTCTCTCTCTCTCTCGTTCCGTGTTCGGTGCTCTCCAGCTGCAGCAGTCAGCCGTGCACCGCTCTATCTGGAATCCCTAGGCTTGGCCACGACCACGACTAGTCGCCTCTTGGCCAGCTCGGTATCTCGCCGAGCACGATCATCAGTGGCAAACATTTGGGGTCGACGACCGATAGAGCGTCGAATTAGATTCAATGCCACGGATCGCCTAGGGGAAAAGGGGATGTTGTTGTTGGCGATGACGACAGCTACGACGAGCAACTATTAACTTTTTTGTATTAACTTAATTGTGGAGTGCAGTGAAGGGAGCTGACACGGGGGACTTCCCAGTCCCCCATCGCGTGGGGTGGTGGCTGGAATGGAGAAAAACCGGGTTGACACCAAACTCTAATTGGATTTATTATGTGGACTTTGGCAGGTGATTATTCTCATCAGTTCCTCAGTTGTTCAGCTTCCTCAGCTGCCTCCTCAGTAATCTTCAGTAATAGATCAACTATAAGTTATAGCTAAAGATATGCTCTGATATTCTTCGAAAACCAGAAACCTTAAGCATTAACCAGAATAAAAACTATTTTCGTGTACATGTAAATTGGAAAAATAACTACAATTTGGAAAAATACTTTTCTAAAATTGAGGTTAATATTGAAAATACAAGGAAATTTGTATTATATCATTTAAGGTACATCTCCTACACTTTCAACTACAGTAGAATCCGGTTATAACGACTCCGCTTATAGCGTTTGTCCGGTTATTACGACGAA
>JAEIIG010034388.1:0-15611 GCA_018904695.1 Drosophila parvula
ATTCTGAGCGCCTGGTACATGAAATCATGCATTTCATAAATTTGTACTAAAAAAACTCCTGATTGGAACTTGTTGCCGAAACAATAACAACAATTGCCCGCTTCTTACATTTCCTGTAACAGGCGAACAGAAATTAGTAGACCAGCGATGCACTTAATAATCTATGCGGTGACATCAGTAGATCGTTTGCTCTCAGCGTACCACTGGCCAGAAAAAATCAAAGAGAGCAGCTCTCGCGAGAGCACTTTACAGTTATAAAATATGTTTACAGTGAACTAATCATCCTCCTGCTGCATTCTGAGCGCCTGGTACCTGAAATCATGCATTTGATAATATTGTACTGGGAAAACGCATGATTGGGCACTTGTTGTTGCCAAAACAATAACAACAATCCCCCGCTTCATACATTTCGGGGAACAGGCGAACAGAGATCAGTAGAGCAGCGATGCTTATATTTATCTATGCGGTGACGTCAGTTGATAGTTTGCTCTCTTTCTAACAAGTGTACGTTTGGCAAAAAAAACCGAAGAGAGCCGCTCTCGCGACGGCACTAAACATTATGAAATCATCCTCCTGCTGCATTCTTAGCGCCTGGTACATGAAATCATGCACTTGATACATTTGTACTGGGAAAACTCATGATTGAGCACAACAACAAATGCCCGCTTCTTTCATTTCGTGTAACAGGCAAATTGAATGTAATAATAATAAAATAAATAAATACTTCATATTTTTTTATAGATTATAAGGCCTTCTATCAATCGTTTATATTTATTGCTTCGAAGTAGTCAAATTAGGTGATAAATAAACTTTGTTTTCTCTTTACAGATTTGGTGTGCAAATTGCGAGCCTTATTCAACTACTTGTTGACATTAAGACATCCTCTTGCCTGGGTCCGCTCTCCCAGCTGCTGCTGCGATTGGACTTTAACCATTGGTTTAGTAAGCATCACTGTCAGCCTGCCTCTAGAACAGATCTTAGGTAATAAATATAGAAAAAAAAACCAAGAGCAGCTTAAAGCTGCAGGCGCTTGATGTCCTCTATACGAAAGTCGCTTCTGCAAAATTACAATGAATAAAAGTGTTAAAATTGAAAATATAGCCAAGTAAATAAGATGAAGGGATATTAACCTTAGTGTTAAAAATGTGCGAACTTCGTTGGGCGTCAAGTGCCAGGAGGACATTTCCTTGTTGTTCTCGGGATTCCAGTATTCAGAGAGCTCCGATATTTTATCCAAATTTAAAAGCGTGGCTATTTGAGAGATACGCGTCATCTTATCCCGAACCGACCATGATGTGGCGCCTGTCAGGTAACTGCCCAAGGCACGGACCTCCTGATCGAGGACCAGGCCGCCCAGCTATGAATCGAGATATGATATTAAAATATAAATATCTAATATATAATCACATTTTGAATGTAGGTGAGTCAATAATTTAAAACATGTAGCATTATAAGAAAACATACCCTATTGAAGCTAATTTTCCGTATGGCTCTTTCCAATTGAATCGTTACTTCAGTGGCTAGAATACTGACAAGGGCATCGTAGTTCCTTGGACTCAAAGAGCTCTTAAAGGAGTTAAGAAGTCCATCCAATTGCACAATGAAAAACTGAACAAAGGTCTCACCAGCCTCATATGCAGCCAGTTCCTCCTAGAAATGCCAATATGCCAATAATGTTTATATTATTTTGTGCACCTCACCTCATTCAAATTGTGACTATAATTCAAGAACTGATTGATCCAGGGATTAAGACGCGGCTTAATAACACTGGACCTTAGCTGCTGCATTCCAAAATCAACAGTGGCCTTCAAGGCATCCCGCACAGCCTTCAGTTCGGTGAGACAGCTATCAAGCAACTGACGCTCCACCGGTGAGGTCTGTGGAAATGTGCCAGCAATTTCCTGCTCCATCGTCTGCCACAAGGTCTCGATGTACTCGGTGGATATATCGGCGTTGTTCAGTTGGACGAGAAAATTACCCCGAACTCGATCGGCGTCACTGGAATGTAATTTTCCCTGCTGCAGGGTTGTTTGAATCGCATTATATGCCTGGGCCAGGTCAATGTAGCCTGATGGGTAGCCGTTTTTCAGGGGCGCCTTTAGCGCAGCCACAAAGTCGCCGTCCAAACAAGCAGCCACATTATTTATGACGGCACAGGTTCCATTAATGGACTGAGTTGTCAACGCTCGGCGTATGGACTTGCGAAGTATAAAGAAGACATCGTCTACCATGGACGAGCACTGTTGTCCGGGCTCATAGGCATCCAGGCCAATGGCCTTCAGAACGCTCTCCTCCATGAAGTATCTGAAAATGTATCAAGAATATGAAATTATATTGTTTAAGCTTAATATATTACAGGGACACCTACCTTTCTAGCAGCAAATAGGTGCTCAGAATCTCCTGCATTTGCCGGCGTAAGTCGGAGTTCTTCATTATCCTTTCATAGCGCTCCATTATTTCCATTTGCTCTTTTTCGGGCACGCAGGTCTCTATGTGCACCTACAAAGATTAACTCTTTAAATTATAAACTCTGGCCATAATTGTAGCCTTCCTCCTTCTTACCTGCAAGCGACGCCGCATGAATCGAAAGTACAGCTCGACCCTGGCATGCATGACGGTGATCTCCGCTATGATGGCATCGATTTCCTTGGGGTTCAGCTTGTCCACAGATCCACCTGATGGTTTGCGATAATGTCCCAAGGCTTGTATACTGCTACTCCCGACACTGCCGCCGCCGCCAGCGTTCCTTTGCGTAGATTCATTCACTTGCTTGCTGCGGTACTGAATCTGTCGGTTCTTGTTGAACTCCATCAGTAGGTTCTTCACCTCGGCATCGCATTCGTGCTGCAGTATGGCCACCATGTCAATCAGGGAGGAAGACCTAAGGAAGTCAATAATATTTTAGAAATGTAAAGATAATGATAAGCTTACACCTACGCCTGGCCATAGAACGCTTCAATAATGGGTTGATTCACCTCCACGACTCGCGCGAAGTTCTCCAGAATGGCAGTCAAGCGATCGGCGTACGCCAACTGCATACGGGATTCAGCTTTGGCTATATCCTGGGCATTCCTTAGCTCCTTCTGCGCCTTAACCGACAGCTTTTGGCAAATGTAGGTGGCAAACTTCTCAATGCCAATCCGATGGCAGCCTATGAGCGGGAAGATCTTGAAGAATCTCTCCACCGAAGCCAAATCATCGGCCTTGACGGCCTCATCAAAGCGCTTGGCAATGAGCACCCGTGTCTTTTCCGTAGCATCCTCCAAAGTCTTGACCGCATCGCTCACTGACGTTATAGAGCCCTGGACATCGTCCGCGGTGCGCCGCAAAAGCTGTTGATCCATGGCCAGAAAACGAGCGATGTGCGTAGCACTTTTTTCGTAGTCCTCCTCGCCGATGGCCTTCACCACGCCCTGGCTGCATAGGTGCAGGTCGATTAGGTCGTGAACCCTCTGTTGGCACTCAGAGGCCCGGCACCTGGCCAAATCCAGACGCCGTACCTTGGCGCTCACAGATTCGGCCAACTGGGCGGTGTTCACAATTTGTGCATTTAACTTGCTGGAATCGTTGTCCACTGTATGGAGCAGCGTCAGGGATCGCCCAATGCCACTCATTTTGGCCTCTATTTGGCATTGTTTGGCCAGCAGAGCTTCCAGTTTTTCGTTGACTTTTGCCTGCAGGAAAAAAAAACATTTTATATCATCCAAATTCTTGTTGACATTGCGCGTAAACCTCTTCTTCGGCGATTCGCTGCAGGGTCTCGTCCACCTGTCCATTTGTGCCGATGTCCAGGGCGCTCAGTTGGTCTACTATACTCATCCTGCGATCATTGGTTAGGCGGCGAGTCTCCTATGAAGTTAATAAATTGATTTTATTCTAAATTCCACTTGATCTACGTGGGCAATGTTTTTGCATGTAATAGAGATGGGCAGCCTGGGAAGCTGTCGCTACAATTGTATCGGAATTTGGTATATCGATAGGGCATTTATCGGAGGGCTTAAATATATTTTAAAAATAAAATATCGGGTTTTACTTTAAACTTGAAATGTAAAGGGGTTGTTGTGCCTTGTATTATTAAATTCCTTTTAAAAGAAAAAAACTTACTTTGCCCGCGCTAAGCTTTTTAACAGCGTCGTCGCAGTGTGACCAAATGAATTTTAAATATATCCTTTTTCTCGATGGCAACTCTAGCTTTTCAAATCAGCTGGAAGTTAAATCGAAAGCCCAACCAAAATATTGATTAGCAATAACAGTAGCTTTAGCTTTAGCGTAGCGAGAACCACTGATTAGCCGTAGACATGGACTTCACGGGCTTCGAAGTGCGCAAGGTGAGCCAGGAAGCAGGCCTAGATCTTGAGCTACGCTAAATCCTTAAATCCCTTTGCAGTGCCCACCGACTGCCATGTACATTCCGAACTTCATCACTTCCGAGGAGGAGCAGCGCATCCTTAGCCACATTGAGCGTACGCCTAAGCCCCGCTGGACGCAGCTGCTTAACAGGCGGCTGGTCAACTATGGCGGCGTCCCGCATCCCAACGGAATGATTGCCGAGGAGATACCTGAATGGCTGCAGAATTATGTGGACAAGGTGAACAATCTGGGCGTTTTCGAGTCGCCGCAGAATGCCAACCATGTGCTGGTCAACGAGTATCTGCCTGGTCAGGGCATCCTACCCCATACAGACGGGCCGCTGTTCTATCCTATTATATCTACTATTTCGTGTGGTTCGCACACTGTTCTGGAGTTTGCCAAGCGGGAAACGGCGGAGGAGGATCAACAAGCGGCACAACGCGAGGTGCTGTTCAAGCTGCTGCTGGAACCACGCAGCTTGCTCATCCTAAAGGACACGCTGTACAGCGACTATTTGCACTCCATAGCGGAGAACAGCGAGGATGTGCTCTGTGATCGCATCAGCAACTATGATCTGTGCGAGAACACCTACAAGATTGGCGATCACCTAGTCCGCCGCTCGCCACGCATCTCCCTCACCATCCGCAACGTGCCCAAGACGAGCAAGATGAAGCTCAAGTTTTGCTAGGGAGGAGGTTTCGTCATTCCGCACTTACATAGCTGTTGTTAACTAACCCTAGATGTTGACTAACCGCACGTTAAACTGAGAACCCACTGAAGTCATCTATGTTGCTCCTTATGGATGTGGCATCCCGGAGGAGCTCCTGTATCTTCCGCTAGTTGTTTAAGCACCAAGCACCACCACTATTTATCAAGAGCAATCAACACAAGTTGGCCCACAAACACACACAAAAGTGCTTTATTTTAACGTTAACATTATGTGTACATATTATATAGAAATGATTGTATTAAGTGTCTTACGGAGCCATTAGTTGCGCCTTGATCTGAGGGCAGGCTCGTGGCCCCGATTTCACCTGTCCCCATGCCGGGCGGCATTTAGATTTAGTTACGCGAGCAATTGTTGAGAGCAATAATCCAGCACACAAGGTCTAGATTTTTTGTGAAATATGTACTATATATGTAGCTGAAAGATGTATATGTATAGGAGGACACTATGTACTCCTTGCTCCAAGCACCCGTGCCCCGTCTCCCTTCTCCCGTGTCCCGTGTCCAAGTGTATTTTTGTAACAGTTTTTTTCCACCGCGCGCGCGCACCTACACCGCCAAACGAGCGAAGAGTTTGCAATAAACGTTACTGTCCACCAATCCTTCTCCCCTCTCTCCTTGTTAGGCCTCCACCTCTTGCCACTCCAGTCGGAACTCGCGCTCGAAGACCAAGCGATCGTACAGGCGCACCTCGCTTATCCGCGCCGAGATGTCCAGCCGGAGCTCGCTCACCGCCAGATGGAAGTTCTGGCGCACCGTTCGTTGCTTGTCGGGCGTGAGTTGATTCAGCGGCTTCCGGAAGATGCTGATGATGCGCTGCAGATGGTACTCCACGCTGGCGCACCGTCCGATGCACACCCACAGGTTCTCCGGATCGTGGATGTTGCCCGGAAACCGGGTGCGCTGATCGAAGGGCGCCTTGCCCGACAGCAGGGCTCGCACTTCGGCCACAATCTCCTGGTGTGTCCTCAGATCGCGAGTGCTGAGGGTCGTGAACTCGTACTTGTCGCAGAAGTACATCAGCTCTGAAATGGCCACCCAGGGCTGGGAGCAGAGCGTCGTATGGTGGTTGGACCAGTTGGAGTAGCCCGCCGGGCTGGAGGATTTGCTAGCTGCCGCAGCAGCAGTCGTCGTCGAGGTGCCGCCAGTGGGTGTTGGCGAAGTCTTTGTGGGACTGGCTGTCTTGGGTCTGGGTGGTGCCTCCGAGCCGTTTGTGATTGTGGCCCGTCGCTCCGTTCGCTGCAGCTGCTCCATTTCCCGCTCGTGCTCCTTGGCCCTCAGATAGGCCTCCTTCTTCTGCTGCAGCTCCTGGAGTTTGGTCAGTTTTGGGGGGGAGTAGGATTTAAAGACGCTGGGCGGTGGTGGGGTAGGTGACGAGGCTACAGGCTGTACACCCACAGCCGGCTCACCGCCATCTATGAGAGCTGCCATAGAAATAGCATTTGTGTCCAGAGAGGCACTACGCCCATACTTGGCCCGGTAGCGCTCCAGCGTGTCCAGCGAGAAGCTGAGCTCCTTCTTGATAGCCTTCTGCATGGTGGTGTCTCCGGGGGGTTTTCTGCTCACTTTATGTAATCACCTTGGATGCCCACCGTTCGATGCACGCGTGCCGTTCCCCTCGAGAATTTACAAGCGAATGCGAGCGAGTGTACATTCCGCAACGGAAGAGCGGAGGACCGAGACCGATCTCTTTATTTTTATCTTTTATCAATCGGCCGCGGGCCATGTGCACATTATTTCGGTCTCTGCCAATACAATTTCGATTCGAACTAAACGAAAAGTGTATGGATGGGTCTAGGATCACATCCGAAGAATTATTTGTTTGTATTTTATGTTATTCGCTGCTACGTCGGAGAAGCCGTTTCTTCTTTATTATCTTCCGGAGCAGCCGCTTCATTAAACTATGCTTTAACAACTTGAAGCTTAACTTCGGTGCTTTCTGCTGCTTTACTCCCGTCTTTGCTTTCCCCAAACGCTTGAGCTTAGTTTTCATTCTCCTAGCCTTGCTTTTGTTTGTTTTGGAGGCATCATGTCCCGGCTTGAAAGGCACCACCTTGACTTGATCCCCAAACAGTGTTTCGACATCGCCCCAGTTATATCTCTTCGGATCGTGGGTAACTGTGGACATCATAGGAATAGCGTGATGCCACGACTCATCGCACGCCTTCCGGCAACGCTTTAACGCTTTGCTATATGGCATTTGTGGCCAGAAAATTCGAGTTTTCTCCAAATTAAATTTCTTGTTAGTTTCCAAAACAAATATAGGTTTGTTATTATCGACGATAAGATTAAGACTGAGCTGGGATAGACTCGAGCTCTAGGATTGAAGATTCAAAACTCTGGGTCTACTCTTGAACAGTTTTTTAAACACAGTTTTCAAGTACAAAGTTTACAGATTTTATTTCATAAACATTATATAAATATTATTATTTGCAAATGGCACACTTCTTCTTTTTTTTCGCATTAAGTACAAAACTTTTCTCGTTATTTAATCAGAAAATATAGTATTTTGTTATGTGTGTGCTGTGTGAACAAAAAATGCACAAAGTACATTTAATACTTATCGTTTTCGTTTTGTTTTGTTGTTTGCCCGCAAGGGCCAGCTCTCTCACATGGACGTGGGGTAAATAAATATAAATCGACTTATAGTAATAGAAAAAATTTACAAAAATTACACAAGACAAAAGGACATAGATAGGACTAACTAGAACAGTACGTTTAACAACTACATAAAGAACGGGTGAGTTGGCAGAAGGCACGGGGTATACACAGAGTGGATTTGTCAAAGTAAAAATCGTCTTAAGATTAGGGGTTCCATAATTTACAATACAGGCGGTGGGCATCAGTCTCCCTTTCCTCCTCAAACGCAATACGACGCTGGCACCTCGAAGATAATGTTGCCGGCATTATGACGGAAGTTGGGTGTCTCCACATTGGACGCCGCCTCCACCACAATGGTGCGGGCCTTTTCGCCCAGTCTGCACGCTATGTTGTTGCTCACATTAACCCTTAACTCAGTGCCAGTGATGCTGTAGGGGATCAGAGGTTAGTCTGGGGAAGGATAGAGTTGCTGAGGCTGAAACTTACTCATGGTACTTCTTGCAAACAATGCCCACCAGCTCGCCAATGCGGTCTTCTTTGAGGGTGGTGTGCTCGCCCTGCAGGGAGAACACCAAGTCATTGTTCTTGGGCGAGTGGAAGACCACCAGTTGATCCCGACCAGGCGTTATGCTAATGGAAGTCAGCTGAGATAGATATAAGATTAAAATAATGTGGATAAGAAAAGGGATTTTCATTGAAATCAATACAGAACTAAAGCTGGGAAAATAAAAAGGATCTAAGACCGATAAGATACTAAAATATTCTCTAAAAGGGATCCTTTTATATTTATCTATACTACTTTTAAAATATGATTTAAGCTCGTACTTGTCCAATATTCCAGCTAAAAATGTATCAAAAAGCGAATTGTTTGTTTTTTTAAATATTTCTTCGGCGTTACTTCGCTATAAAGTTTCCTAAATTTTATTTTAAAATGTGCTTTTCATATTTAGACAGCATTTTCGTTCGGAGCATTTGGTCCTCCTTTAAATTCTTTATAAATTGAACTATTATCGATTTACCGATCTATAGACGAAATATTTCAATACCCTTGCTAATTAACTATAAAATAAGCTCACCTCTCTTATCCCAATGGATCTCTTCATGTCGCGGAATTTCTTCTTGATCCCTTCCAGCTTGTAAATGGTGGAATCGGTGATAATGAAGGCGCGATCTGCCTGCTTGTTATGATGATTGAATTTCTTCACAAAGCCGGAGAAGAGCACCTGACGGAAGGATTCCGCTGCATTGGCATTGGCGCCGGCCAGTTGGTTCTTCAAATTACGTATATTGGTGGTGTAGGCATCGTAACCGCTGTTATCCTGCGAGTTGGCCAGATAGTCGCCCAGCCAGCGACGCTGCTGACCCCAGTAGGGTCTCCGTCCAGCCAAAGCGGTGGCGGCGATGATCTGCAGCCGGAGCTGGGGCCATTCGCTGCGCGGATACTTGCGCAGGATCATGTAGGCACGCCAGAAATCGAACATACGATGCAACTTGGCCTCTGCCTTTCGTCCTGCCAGCGGCGGCTGTGGCCACTGGATGCTCTTACCGTAATCCCGCATCTGCTTAGCTTTGCGGAAGCGATTGGCTAGCTCCTGGACGTAGCTGCGCAGCTTATACGTCTTGTAGGCCCGCATAATGGCAATGGCCGCCTTCATCTTCTTGTAGTTTCGCCTGGCGATCCAGCCGCGGACTCGCTTCTGCAGCAAGGTCACAATGTGGGGAATCATCTCGTTGCGCTGCTGCTCCAAGGCAAACAGAGTGCGCGGCGAGCGGATGAAGATCTTCGTGTGGCCGTACTTGACGTCCTGGGCGAAGCCCTTCTCTTCGATGAGCACACGGACGCCGTCGCGTTCGCTGCCCGACCGGAAGTTGGGCCAGGTGTATTGCGAGATCATCTTGTAGCGCAACAGGAACTTGTCGTAGCGCTGGCGGTTTACGAAGCCGGCGCGACGCACCCGCACGTTCTCCAGGAGGCCCAGGTAGCGGACCTGGTGCTGCACTCGCTCCTCGTCGAACACCGTCGAGCTCTTGATGTCATTGGGCTTGATGCAGCGCACATAGAATGGTTCCTTCTTCAGCAGCGTTACCACCAGATCGGCCATGGAACGCTGGAACAGAGTGCCGGCAGTCAGAGGCCGCTTGGTAGTCTTCTTGATATCCTGGGCACCCTCGGGCCACATCTCGCTTAGGTTGGCATCCTTGGAGTTGTGCAGCAGACGCTTAAAGTCCTGATACAGCGTATCCTTGTTCTTCTCGATGAAGCCGTTGATGTTGTAGATCACATCGCCGGCATAGTGGGTAATGCGGAAGTCCTCGCGATGCTTGAGCTCCTTGTCCGTGGGCTTCAGCTGGCGGCTCGTGTAGTGGGGATGCTTGCTCAGGTTCTTGTCCATGGCGCCCAGCAAGGTGTCGTCGGTGACCTTGCCCACGCTGAGGCAGGCCTCATCCATGATGGCAATGATGCCCTTGTGCGGTTGCTCCACAAGATCGCAAATGATCTTGTTGTTGAAGTAGTCAATGTTTGTCCACTCGATGCCCTCGCGCTGATACTCCTCCTGCTCCTGCTTCAGCACCAGTTCTGAAGGGGATTAAACGTTTAAAAATCGGTTCTTATCCTTAATTCTATGAAGGATTTTCTTACCAATAAACAGCTGCTGCAGCTTCTCGTTGCAGTAGTTGATGCAGAACTGTTCAAAGCTGTTGGAGTCAAAGATCTCGAAGCCATAGATGTCCAGCACTCCAATGACTGAGTTGAATCTCGCCTGGGTCTTGCTGCCGCGGAACAGGATAGCCCGATTTATTCGGGATATAATCCAGGTGAACAGGCGATCGTAGATGGCCTTGGCCAACGCATCCTTTCCGTACTCCGCCTGTGTGGCATTGTGATCCTTCTGCATGACATTGCCACCAGCGGCAATCACACGTTTGGTCAGGGCGGTGGACAGCTCGGATTCGGTGACCTGAAGCAGCTTGGCAGTGGACTGAAGATGCTGCTTGTTGGTGATCACCAGCTCGTCCTCAATGGCTATAAGAACGAACAGGGAATTAAATCAACTGCGATGATAATTTTAGCTAATTAACTCACTTTGAAACTCCACATTTCCCAGATGCAGAATGGCCGCCACAGTTCGCCAGATGCTCTGTACTTCATCCGTCGAGAATCCCAGGGTTTTGAAGGCATTGCAAGTGCCCTTGTAGTCGGACTTCTCTGTCAGAATGTCCATGCTGCCCTGGTTCAAGTAATGGTACTTGCCCGTCTCCTTCTGGAGTTCATATTGCCGCAGTTCGTTGTCGTTGGCACCGCGGAGTAGCTGGAAATGGAAGCCGAAAGGTATTCATTAAGCTCTTCAAACTATTTTGTAAAAATATTCAGTGTGTGCTGGATGACCATAATATAACCCCGAGTATTTAGCACAGCAGACAATTAGTTGAGGCCCTAACTACAATTGAATTTCCGCTTTCAATTAGGTATTTGGCATATTGCCATTTAACTTAATTATGGAGAAGGAAATTCCAGAGGTTTGAGCTTTCATTTCACTAGAACTTACGCTTAATTCATTGTTACAGTTCTTTTAAATGATGATACCTCTATCGAAAAGTTATCAGCCCGGCAACACTATATTTCCGTCGATTATATCAGACTAGATAACTTCTTGCTTCATTTATAACATGCTTTATCAGTTGAGCAAGACATAAACTGAATAATCAATAAACATCTACATACTTATCAGCACTCGAAGTATTGTTTATTTGAAGAGAGTTCTTTCCTGCAAGCAGGAAGTACCTTTAGGTAGTCATAAATTATGTCTTGGCCAAACCTGGGAATTTATGACCAATGCAGCAGGCACTTTCTTAAGGCCCTCTGAAATTCCACAATGTGGCACAATATTTATTTTTAGTCAATTTAAAAATAAACACTAACAACTGTTTGGGAATGAATCCAAAATAAATATCACAGAACTCTGGCAAAAACCAGATCCCGCACTTGCTCTCAACTCGATTTGATTAAGTGCCTCTCGCCAGATGATAAATGTGCTAAATGAGCTTTGAATTGATCAAATACCTTTAGCTGGATCGGAAATATCCATCAATTAGCACCTTAACACTTTAAATTGAATTGAAAAATGGGTGGGTTTTCAACGGTAGGTGTGTATATAGACGAGGCTAACGAACCAACTGTGACGCGATCTGTTTTTCTGGTTTATACGATGATGAGTCTTGGGGTAACGCCTTCGTTATCATTTTAAGAATGATATCATCCATTTGAAGATACCAGAGTCGGTGGGGAATATATTTTAAATTGGTTTGACACTGTCAGAGCAAGTAATTAAATTTTATTAATTGTTTTTATTTTAATTGAAGCCCAAATCCACCTAATTTAGTTATTTTTTTGGCTTGGCTGTTTATTTATTAAACTACAAAAAACTTTGCCAGAAGTCTTTGTGATTGCTGTGCAAATAACTTTATCAAAATATCTTGACTTGTGGGTCTTAACGTAGCAAATGTTATTTAAATAAAATAAATAGTTAAGAATGATATGATAAATTAATGGAATACGTATAAAAAATGGTATCAACAATGGTTGTGATTTTAAAATAAATAAAAGCGGCGCCCCAAGGTAAGCTACACTTGAAATAAATACATTTCGAATGAATTTAGCACTTTTAGCCACTTTTTAATTGATTTTCAATTCAAATGAGTTTTTTTCCGGTAAGGAATAGCTTAAGAAAGCCTATATTTTCCATATTAAATAAGGAACCAATATATGAAACCTAGTGTTTTATATTATGGATGATGTTTTGTCCATTACTGACCAAGCTTAGTAATGACAGAATGAAAGTGAGTCCCAAAAACTATATTTTCTAATAGCCAAAGGACTGTACTACATACCATTCAAACAATTTATATTATTCCCTAATAAAACTGCCTCAAATTGCTTTAGCGCCCATCTAAAATACAAAATAATGTTTACACGGCGATGGGAAGGAAGGGAAAGGCCAGGCCCACGACAATAAATGTCCAAAAACCAAGACCAAGACCAACAACAGCCGAAAAACTAACAACCTGACACCCCCGAGTAATTGACGCCCCACTGACACACCCCATCCCCATTGTTAGGCACCATTCCCATCCCGTCCAGCTTTCGTCACCTGGCACGCGTCACGCTGACTCACTTGGGTAAATATTCGTGCCACACACGACTAGCTTCCTTCACCGGCTATGCATTCACTACTCACCTGATAGAAACTGTGGAAATTGCGCTCTCCAGGCTGCTGCTGCACCACGCGCGACTTCTCCAGCAGGTAGTTGGTGATGATGCCGCCCACGGGATCCGCCTTGTAGTCGAACTCGATGTCCATGTACTTTCCAAAGCGACTGGAGTTGTCGTTGCGATTCGTCTTGGCATTGCCGAATGTCTCCAGGATCGCATTGCTCTGGATGAGCACGTTCTTGACTCTGGAGGGGTGACGAGGATTACGGAATATTAAAGGAAATGTAATAAAATTGTGACTAAAACTGTGTGACTCTTTCAATGGATAAAATAATCACTTCCCTTTCCCTCGAATAACACCCCAAGAGTTTGGAATGTTTACAGATTAATTTTAATGTTTTATTTTTATTTTCAAGACCCAAAGAAATACGCAATTAAAATCAAATCGACATAATTAAAAACACACAATCAAATTTCATAAATGCACACTCAAGAGCTCTTTTGTTTCCCTGTAGGAAAAGTAATTTAGAAAATGGCACTAGCCCTTAATCCCCCCCATGGAAGCATAGTAAATGTCATTTTAAATTTCATTCGAGGCACTAAAAATTGGCAATTTAGCTGACCATTGTGTTGAGCTGGGGGCTTGGTCTCAGCGATTTTATGGAGCACCTTAAACTACACCCAAGTGATAAAAAGAAGGTCCCCAGGAAGGCAATTAGTGGGGCAATTAATTCGGCAACTTAAGCTGTTTGGCCATATGATGTCACCGCGGAGGGGGGAGGTCATGGGTCACGCGACGACCATGTGAGCGATTATTCTATATCTGGAAATGGCGATGCCTTGGCCTCAGCCTAATTGGAAGGCTACACTACCATCCAGACTCTCTCGATGGAAATTCCATGTCGCACGATTTGCATGGCGAAACAATGGGCAACTGTTAGTGGCATTTTCCCGGCAAAACTGACATGTTATAGATCGAGGTTTGGTTCCCATTGTCTGGTTCACAGTATTGTGATAACGATGAAAGCCGGTCGTCCATCAACCTAGGCATGCATATAGAGTGGCATGAGTGTCTAAATTGATAAACTAATTTACTATATAATCAGTGCAAACTGTGAGTCTACAATTGATAATTAAAAGCATTCGGTTTATGTGAAATAAGGAGTTGATTTTGTAATTTAACAGTTTTGATTTTCATCTATAACTACTATACTTGTTAATTTCTCGAGCTAAAAGGCTCTTTTAAAAATTAATCAACCGAAAAATCCCTGTTTCTTTAGACCTCTAGGTTTTAGCTTCTTATATATATATAAACAAAGTTATATATATTTCTCTTTATAGTTTTACTAACTTCTTTATTACAGATACATTAAAAATGTTCAATATTTACCTCTCAATCTCGTTCTGTCCCTGTGTGTTCGTCACCGCCGCAATGTACTTCATGATGATCTTGGAAGCCTCCGTTTTGCCGGCTCCAGATTCACCTGAGATCAGGATACAGGTGTCCTGCTGGCGCTGCTTAAGCACCCTGTAGGCGGCATCAGCAATGGCAAAGACATGGGGCGCATTCTCAAAGAGCTCCCTGCCCTTGTACTTGCGGATCGTCTCGGGGCCATAGATATTCATCTGTCTGTAGGGATTCATCGAGACGCACACCTCGCCGATGTATGTGTAGATGGACCCAACTTGGAACCTGCGAAAGAGTAATGGGAGATTGTGTTTGTAAATGCATTTTCCGTCGATGATTACGAAATCGATTTTTGGTCTTAGACTAAAATAAATGCTTCCCCCTCAGATCTGGGAGAGGGAGTTGGGCAGGTGGGGAGCCCACCGCCTGTGGTTGGCGCCTGTGGCTTTCGATTCGGAAATGGTTTATCCAACAACCGCTGAGATACGGGTTTATATTATATGATATACCTGCTGCACCCCGAGGGACGCAGCCGATCAGTTTAATTGATGCCAGTCGATGATTCTGGATCAAATTTTGATTGACTGCAATGGAATTGAGGTCTCTATCGTCTCTATAAGCTATGTATATGCATCTGTATATAGATGCATCTATTTTGTATTCCATTTGTAAGGCGCCAAAAGATTGGGTCTACAGTTTGTTGTGTTAATAAAATGCATTTAGTTTCGGTAAGTGGGTCACTTTGGCTCGATAGACAATGAGAGAAGCGGAATGGGGGCCTACATTGAATGTTTACAAAACTGACAAACTTTGGGAGTTTTATAGTTACTAATAGATAAGGTAGCTGGCATTCATTTCTATCAGCAATGAGTGAGTAGGGGATTTTGTAAGAATATGTAGATTATATTCTTTGATAGTTTTCCAAGTGAAACTTGAGTTTATCTAATCGAACTTTAGGGGAAAAAATGTCTCAAGTGTATTGAAAAGTTGCAGGGAAGTAACTAAGGTTTTTCAGGTTTAATCTCAAAATTCCAAAAAGTCTATGGATCTAAAGATCTGATATAGGAACTACTAAATTGTTGAATTGCCAACAAAAGTTTCTCAGCAATATTTTCAACAACAATTGGCAAATATTTATTGGAATAAACACTTGATTTGCATATCAAGATATACATTATAGTAGTATTATATAGTATTTTAATATAAAAGTTATTCAACCATTTCCGAAGCAGAAAGATGTATTAATTTTATAAAATAAAGGAAATTTTATTTAAATCTAATTTATAATGAAATCAGCTCAGAAATATAATATAT